>CM035095.1:74677262-74706814 GCA_020205505.1 Panax japonicus | reverse complement strand
TCAATGAATCACTCTGAATTGGCACCTCAGCTAATAGCATTGGTGTAATAGCCACTGGCATCTCCATACTCATCTTATCTTCTCCAACATCCTACAATCAGTTTAAATAACTTGATTAGTACTTCACCAGTACAAACTTCTCTCGCTATGAATTTTCATTTATCACTATCATTGCACTTCAGCAATCTGTCACTTAGTACTTTAAATGAGTATTCTATATCTCGCTCATGGTTATAATCCTAGGGTTTTTCCCCACCCCACTTAAGGTATATAACTTACCGCTCTGATACCAACCTGTGACGCCCCCAAATCCGGGTTACCTGACCCCCGAGTTTGGTGCTCACGATCCACAATATAATAACATCTAACTACCCATACATTGATTATAATAAACTTACATATCATAAGTTATTAAGTAACAACATCATCCCAGGTCAACTAACCTTAACATTACAAACTTTACCCTTTCGATAAACAAAAGGGTTTACAAAGCAACATATTAATATAATTAATATAAAACTACTCCAGCACTATGCCTTTGCCTTTATTCCTCTTAGCCCCGCTGGCCTCATCGTTCCTAGCTGAAATATTTTATTTAGCAAGGGTGAGCAACAAATTTGCCCCCGCAAGTTAAAATATACAATAAATGATATATGAATCAGAAATAGAAGAGTCTAGATTGAATAGAACTTCAACAATTATCAAACGATTTCATGATAACGAATAATACTTCAATCTGAATAATAACTTTCTACTACTCCATACTAAATAACTTATTCGATATGAAAGAGTACAATTCTTTCAAAGATTCAATAATATTCAATTGAATTAACAATACTGCAATAATACTCAATAATGTGGGATATACCCAGATTCCATGCTGAGTGATCACAGAGGATCATGAACTACTAGAGGTTTTATTTAGTTATTAAAACTAAATTACCACAAGAATATAAATTAGTTATCAAAACTAAACTATACTCTTCTGCAAGTACCTGGAGTGGCCAACTCCTTTGTACCCTATATTATGCATAATACTCAATAATAGTGCACATGTCGATTTACGACAATAAAATTGTTCATCTCAGTTTTACTTCACGAGTCCGTACCACAACAATATGGTTTGGATTACTTTCAAAGAAATACTAAGATTTCAATAATTAATAACAATGCTAATCTAGCTGAAATCAATGGCATAGATCTTTCAATAACATTTCAGTTCATAATGAATAGAACCTTTCATGCTTTACCAAATACTAGTCTCGCCTAAACAATTAGCTGAGACATAATTTATAATTAGTTCAAATAATAGAACATGATTCGATTGCACTACGTGCGAATTACAATAATCATTATAGATGTGAATAACTATCAATAATTATTCACTACCATGCTTGAAAAACAGTAACTCAAGTTGAGTTAGGAAACTTGCCTTTCGCGTTGATTACTGCTACACAATATAATTAACTGCACTCGTAAGACCTATAATCAATAATGTCGGTCTCATAATTAGTACCATATTTCACATCACACATTACTTTAATTTACAGTTAAACCTTCTCCTAAACACATTATCACATAACCACAACAGTGTTTATAACCTATATAAACACTTAACAAGTCTAACTATTTTGATATGGTTGGACTTCGGTCCGTTCTTGGTGTTCTGGTCACCCTATCTGACAACTAACACAGTTATCTGTCTATTACACTTGGTCTCTAAGCTTCAATATTATTTTAGATAAATCAAATATCGTTTATAATATTTTTCAGAAGCTTTTAATAATTAATAAACAATTATTATAATTTATAATAATTTTTCAAACACTTAAATCATCTTTAAATGATTTAATTATCAAATAATCATATCATTATTAATATTTAATATTATCAAAATAGTAATCACAAACATTCCAAAATATTAAAGTTATCATTAATAACTTAAAATATTTTTAAATCCTCAATATTCTACTTAAATGATTTTTAAAATATTTAAAATTATTTTTAAATCATCACCATTAATAAATAAATATTATTATCTAAATATTAAAAGTCATAATTTATAACTTAAAATATTTTTAAACTATTTCTCTCATTTTTAAATGATTTTTAAATCAATAAAATCATTTTTATTTCCTTTATTTAATATAATAATTAAATAAATTAAATGTCATTAATATTACTTTATTAATGAAAATTCTCCAAAAATATTGAAAATTATATTTTATAATTTAAAATATTTTTAACACTTTTTTTTAAATTAAAATGATTTTTAAATCATTTAAATCATTTTTATCTTATTTATTTAATTTAATAATCAAATAAATATTATATCATTAATATTAAATTATTAATGAAAATTCTCCAAAAATATTAAAAGTTACATTTTATAACTCAAAATATTTTTAAATATATTTTTCTTATTTAAAATGATTTTTCATAATATTAAATTATTTTTTTCTCTAATTTATTTAATACACTAATTAAATAAATTAAATACCTTTAATATTTAAATAATTATAAATATTAAAGAAAAATATTCCAATTGGTCAAAAATTATTTTTCATAATTTAAAATAATTTTTAAAACCATTTTTGGTAATTTTTAGAATTTATTTCTATTTTTTTTTAATTAATTTCCGAAAATCAAAAAATAAATTAAATTAGTCTGTCGCTAAAGGCCTATAGCGACACTTTCTGTCACTATAGGTGTTCTTGAGCAAATCCAGATTTTTCCGGCAGCTGCGAGGTGTCTAGTTTGACCAGCTTTATCTCTCAATCTAAACATGTTCTGGGCTATCTAAAACTTTGATCTTGTAGACAATATGTCACACTACAACATCCAACCAACACTTTGGTTAAACAACATTACAACAAGGAGATCAAAGCCTCCAAAGTTGCTGCCAGACAGTTTCTGGGCAAAAACAGATTCGAGTTGCCACTTTCAAACTTAAATTAATCTATGTTCTGGCCATGATTTACGTGATCTATCAACTCCAGGTTGTAGACAAAATGTAGTAATACAACTATAAAGCATAATAATACTAAAACATCAAAACAGGTGCTAGATCCGACCGGTCAAACTTGAACACGGAGGTTGGCTCAAAATTTTCTGGGTTCGTGTTCTTGACAGATTCGGTCAACGGGTTTTGACCGCGAATATCTTGCGATCTATAATCGTTTTAGGTCTGATTCTTTTTGCAACTTAAAGAACACATATCAGGCTACATGTTACAAGTTTTAGACATCAAAAACACATAACACACACAGATCTATAAGCCTCGACATTTGACTGTAAATCATAATTTTTTGAGATTTCCAGATTTTGCAAAAATTTAAATTCGTGCACTTTGATGTTATGGGTTCATGATTTATCAACCCAGATATTCAATTGACACCCTATTACACATATTTGAACAATCAATTGCAACAAATAACAAGAAATTGAAGGATTTCAAAATTAGGGTTTATACCTCTTTTTGATTCCGATTTTTGATATTGGTTCTCCAATCTGTTATTGATTGATCTTTGGCTGTTTATAGGACTGGTCCACTTGTATAATTCGAAGCTTTTGGTGAGAGAGAGATTTGGTGAGGGCAAAATGCAAAATGGCTAAGTTTTATGAACTTTCTCTCTCTAAATCTTATATATATGACTTTGATTCATGCATGATGTTTCAATTTCGGCTGAGTTGTTGGATTTGCTGAGATTTGAAGTCTTAAAGTCAAGAGAGTTGGTGACCAACTAAAGGCAATGGCCAATTTTACAAGTTAACACTAAAATATCCAAAAAGGGCTTTATGGTCATTTCCAATTTTTTTTCTAGAATTTGGATTTGATGAAACCCTTTGGGTTTAGGGTTTGGACAATCTAGGGTTTAGGTTTTGAACCTTTAAAATATCAAAAATTTCTAGTTACCACAATTTTCAAATTTAGGGTTTAATTAGAAAAAAAAATTCTAAAATAAAATTAGGGTTTCAAAAATAGAAATTTATCATACAAAAATATAATTAAAGATTTCTAACCATATTTAAGTTTAATGAATACTTTAGACATGTTAATAAAAATTAGGGTTGCCTAATTAGGGTTTACAATTCCCGATTTTGAAATTAGGGTTTTTCGGCGTACAATTAAGGTTTTTAATTGTATAATTTATTTCTAAATTTAGGGTTAGGGTTTTCTAAAGTTGTTAAGCACAACTCTACTCTATTTTCTTAGTCAAAACACATATTGACTGATTCTAGAGACTTGTCTCACTAATTCCCAGTACAATATTAACAGTCAATGTCAATATTAAATAAAAAAAAATTATTCGTAAAATTTTAATTATTCTAAATCCCGGGTTATCACACCCGAACCACATTATTGCGTTAGAACCAGACGAGATAGCTAAAGATTTAACATACGAGGAGATACCTGTTGAGATTTTGGAAAGGAAAGAGCATGTCTTACGCACGAAGGTTATACCACAAGTAAAGGTTTTGTGGAGAAACCATGCAATTGAGGAAATGAAATGGGAGTTGGAATCGGAAATGAAAGCGAGGTACCCTCACCTGTTCGAAACACCAGGTACGTACGTCAATTTGGAGGACGAAATTTTATAAGGAGGGAAGGTTGTAAGACCCCAACTTATTATATATAAAATTGAATTTTCCTTTATTCATTATTCTAAATTAATAAGGGTTAATTTGATATAATGCTTTGGTTATGGGTGAAATGTGAAAATTTTACAAAATAAGCAAGTGGTTACAAAATATTCTTTTTGTCGGGGAATATTCGTTTGGTCGTGGAATATTCTTATTGTCGGGAATCTCCGTACGACGACGTAGTCTTTTGTAGGCCCCATAACGAAAAGCGGTTGGATGAAAGAAAACGACAAAGATTGAGTTTTTTAAATAACGGTGTAAATTGTTACTGTTAACACTGTTGAGTTACCTGGTGTTTAAAATACAGTAATATGCGTGGTTGCACAGTAGCACACAGTATTGCACAGTATTGTTGAATTATTAATTCGTATGTAAGAAGGCACTACTCAATAATGGTTACAGTAGTTACTGTTCAATATTTTATTTTATTGATTCAATAATTGATGCGTTGTTAGTTTATATTATTATTGTTTCAATAATTGTCAATGCACAGTATTTTCCATTAGCAGATCAATAATTCACATTATTTGAATAATATTATTAGATAACATTATTGGCAATGTCTAGAAATTTCTGTCAAGGAGAGGTTTGGTCATCAAATTGCGCGCCAGTAAGGAGAAATCCTTATCGGAAAGCCCCCTCTTTCCTGGGAACGGCCTGGTTGTCATAATTGTGATTCTGTAATATTATTTGTGAATAATTAGTTATTGATTTATATGATAAGGAAATATTTATTTATTGTAGATATAAATGATGGATATATTTATTTTTATGTGGATAAAAATGAAGGATTTAATGCTGAGGTGTTTTATCAGTATTTTGTCGGTATAGAGGTATTAAAAAATCATCAGTTTGTGGATTTCGGATATTTTATGTTTAAAATTTGGAAAAACTCAAAGCTACAAAGTTGTAGAGAATTCGATTTCAGGAAGAATGGACATAAAATTCGTATTTTTCTGATAAACGGGCTATTTTCTATGAATTACTGAAGTTTCAGAAAATAAAATGAATTTTTAATTGAGTGGGACCCATTTTGGTTGGTGTAGAATGCATGTGGGCTGCTGGGAATTTTTAAAAATGGGCATGCTAGCTGATTCAAATAAGTTGGCCGGGAAGAAAGTGATTAAAAATTAATATTCTATTAATTTAGTCTCATTTGGCGTTCTAACATTTTCCTATAAATAGAGAGCTAAGTTAGAATTGAAAATCACACCAGAAACATGTTTTCTCTCTTTCTCTCTCTCTATATTATCAAGCGTATTCTTGTGAGTATACTTTGAGTGTTGTTATACGGTGCGAATTTCTGTAAGCACTATTGTGACAACCCCAAAATAGGTCCATTCCATCCAACCCATTTTGAGTCGCCAAATACATGGTACAGAAAACAACTACAACTTTTACCACCCATAAGCTGTGAGTTAGAATACAAACATTATCATCTAGACAATATCCACATGCAAATAAATCCCCATCATAATTATTGATACATAATTTTACAAAAAAAATGGTGAGGACTACTAAACAACTCTCTCTAGAACCTTCATTCCATACCCCGACTAGTACTCGCTACATTCTCGCCTCCTGAGAAGAAAAATGGAACAACAAGGAAAAGGGTGAGCTCAACTAGCCCAGTAAAGAATATTATGACTAAGATAATGTACAACAAATTATCCTTAGTCTTCAACAGGGAAAAATCTGATAGAATACAATAGACAACAAGTTTTAGATCAACAACTGCAGCGGAAACAACAATTCATTAGAAGGGTTAAGTAGAGAATAAAATCTACTAACATCTATGAATTTACAAGTCCATCATCAATATTTTATCCCTGTAACATCAATCAATATATATCTCAAATCAAATCAATATTCATCTTTGCACTACAGGCCAAAGATATTCATCAGTCGGTCATGTTCATCTAAACACCTGTTCATCTTTGCACTACGGGCCAAAGATATTCATCAATTGTTCATGTTCATCTCAACACCTGTTCATCTTTGCACTACGGGCCAAAGATATTCATAATAAAATCAACCATCTTTGCACTACAGGCCAAAGATATTCATTAACACCATCATTTAGGACTGAGGATGATGAAAAATATTTTAAAGGAAACGAATCCAGTGAAACAAAATAACAAGTATTAAAGATTCGTACTTTAAACCATCCGAGTTCAAAAATACTTCATAAATAATCATACTGAAGTAAAATTCAAGAATGATCAAAACATAGATCCAATCAAAGCTAGTATCCAGAATAGATATTTTGGACAAAAAGAAGAAATTTCATTTTTCGGTGAATAGTGCCGTATTCGTGAATAGTGTCGTATACGTGAATAGTGCCGTATACATGAATAGTAACTCCGACACCAAAAGATAGAAATTTCACAAAAAAACATCATCATGCTTCATGAATAGTACTCGTGAATAGTAACTCGTGAATAGTAACTCATGAATAGTAACTCGTGAATAGTAACTCATGAATAGTAACCCCGACATGAAAAAGTTCCAAATTTGATAAAAAGTTCCAACCAACATTTCAGCATAATGATATTGAAGAAATAATATCATTTTAGAAGAAAATAACATCCTTTACCTCGAAAGATCAGTACTTCTAGCTGAAACACCGGATATAGGCTATGACTTGCACCGTATAACAATACTCAAAGTATACTCAAAATACTCACAAGAATACGCTCGATAATATAGAGAGAGAAAACTTCAGTTTCTGGTGTGATTTTCAATTCTAACCTAAGCACCTATTTATAGGAAATTCAATTCTGCACAACTTTGCAGAAGGAAGTTTTTCCAAATTCCAAACAGAAATTAACCGAAATCCACAAACGGGCGATTTTACAGGCTATAATCAAATTTCAGTCAATAATTGTGTCCACCAACACACAAAATATGTGTTAAACATTTAATGCCACAAAAATACTCTTCCTCCTCATATACTCATATATCCCACATTCATTGTAAAAATATCACCATTATTATATTATTAAAATATAATAATAAATTTAAATGAATTATTTTATCATAAAAAGATAAAATATTAATTTTCAACAATTGTCACATTAAAAATTTTCTCCATCTATATCCACATAAAATCAATATTTTCCTCATCATATAAATCAATAATTAATTATTCACAAATAATATTACAGAATCACAATATTAACAACCAGGCAGTTCCCAGGAAAGAGGGGGCTTTCCAATAAGAATTTCTTCTTACTGGCGCGCAATTAGGTGACCAAACCTCTCCTTAGACAGAACTTTCTAGACATTGCCAATAATGTTATCTAATAATCCCTCCGTCCCAAATTAACTGCTCAGTTTTGACTTTTTAAAGTCAAATTGACTATTTTAAAAAGTTATAATTAAGCATATATAAATATATTTCTAAAATTATAAAAATTGGGATTAATAATAAATTGTATATACTTTCTTTTGGTTATAATCTCTTCACCTATATTTTAGCAAAAATAATAAAAAGATTAGTTTTAAAAATGGTCAATTTGACTTTAAAAAGTCAAAACTGAGCAATTAATTTGGGACGGAGGGAGTAATATTATTCAGATAATATGAATTATTGCTTCGATAATGAAAAATACTGTGTAGTGACAATTATTGAAACAACAGTGATATAAAATATCAATGCAGCAATTATTGAATCAATAAAATACTGAACAGTAATTACTGTAACAATTATTGAGTAGTGCCTTCTTACGTAAGAGTCAATAATTGGTGCAATACCGTGTGCTACTGTGCAACAACGCGTATTACTTTACTTTACCCACCGGGTATTCCAACAGTGTTAACAGTAACAACTACGCCGTTATTTATAAAAAACTTTAATTTGTCGTTTTCTTCCTCCGACAGTTATTCTGTTACGGGGCCCACAAAAGGCTGCGCCGTCGTACGAATATTCCCCGACAGAAAGAATATTCCACGACCAAACGAATATTTCCCGACAACAATGAGTATTTTATAACCAGTTGCTTATTTTTAAAAAAAATTCATATATCACCCTTAACTTTAACCTTTTATCAATTTAACCATTTACTGAATTGTAAATATAAGAAAAATTGAATACTTTTATTTCATAAAATTCGGGGTCTTACAATCTCCCCTACTTATGAAATTTCGTCCCCGAAATTTACGTACCTGGTATTTCGAAAAGTTGAGAATACCTTGCTTTCATTTCAGATTCTATCTCCCGAGTCATTATGATTTCTCCATTACTCATCTCCCGTGATAACTTCATTTGCATTCCTCATTTGTTGGGAAGTCATGACAACCGTTATCCCTTGAACTAGTCGGCTTTGACTTGTCTGGGACAGCATTTGGCGTCATCACTACCGACGGAATATACTTTTCTATAGGACATATTCCTCCCTCAACTGCCTCTTCGTACTCCTGATTCATGATCTGAATCATCAATCTTCGATCCATATCAAATTCAGGTTGACCGTTCTGTACAGGATAATTCAAAACTCGATGTTGAGTTCTCCCAATTGCTTTCCAAAAAGAGAAATTCATATCATCTATTTTAGCCTTCTTAGATCGGACATCTCTTTCCACAATATCCACGTGTCGTGTGGCTTTTACCCATGCATCACTCATTCTTACTCGTTCAGTTTTTCCTTCTTTCAGCTCAGATTTCATCTTTATCATCTTACACTCTGCCAAAGAATACTTCTGTTCAAGCATCACATATCGGGTAACACAAGCTTGAATTGTTGCATTCTTTTGCTCCACAACTGCCTGCAATTCTTCAGCCTGCTCTTCTAACTCATGAATACGATTTTGCAATTCTATATTTCGATCATAAAATACCTCTAATAAACTCTCCTCAGGTACCTCTTCTTCCTCTTCTTCTTCACTCTCAGCTGTTACCTCTGCGACTATCTCGGGTGCAACTATCAATTCTTCACTTACCACATGGATATCTCTAATTCCTTCTTCGTCTGTCATCACATTAGTGATTAGAGGTATCCCAACAGTCTCATTCACTCCATTGTTAGCATTCTCAGCTGCCATTCTCAAATACTGCCATAAAACAAGGGTTAATTAAGCAAATTAACATATCACATAATATCCGTATATTATGACCGACCAATAATTAAGCTTAGGTAGGACATACTAGCGAAGGATTTACTCATCTCTCCCCTCCTAGTTCTATTCCCCGATCTCCGCCAGAGATCATATCCCTAAGCTCTGATACCAACTGTGACAACCCCAAAATAGGTCCATTCCATCCAACCCATTTTGAGTCGCCAAATACATGGTACAGAAAACAACTACAACTTTTACCACCCATAAGCTGTGAGTTAGAATACAAACATTATCATCTAGACAATATCCACATGCAAATAAATCCCCATCATAATTATTGATACATAATTTTACAAAAAAAATGGTTAGGACTACTAAACAACTCTCTCTAGAACCTTCATTCCATACCCCGACTAGTACTCGCTACATTCTCGCCTCCTGAGAAGAAAAATGGAACAACAAGGAAAAGGGTGAGCTCAACTAGCCCAGTAAAGAATATTATGACTAAGATAATGTACAACAAATTATCCTTAGTCTTCAACAGGGAAAAATCTGATAGAATACAATAGACAACAAGTTTTAGATCAACAACTGCAGCGGAAACAACAATTCATTAGAAGGGTTAAGTAGAGAATAAAATCTACTAACATCTATGAATTTACAAGTCCATCATCAATATTTTATCCCTGTAACATCAATCAATATATATCTCAAATCAAATCAATATTCATCTTTGCACTACAGGCCAAAGATATTCATCAGTCGGTCATGTTCATCTAAACACCTGTTCATCTTTGCACTACGGGCCAAAGATATTCATCAATTGTTCATGTCCATCTCAACACCTGTTCATCTTTGCACTACGGGCCAAAGATATTCATAATAAAATCAACCATCTTTGCACTACAGGCCAAAGATATTCAGTAACACCATCATTTAGGACTGAGGATGATGAAAAATATTTTAAAGGAAACGAATCCAGTGAAACAAAATAACAAGTATTAAAGATTCGTACTTTAAACCATCCGAGTTCAAAAATACTTCATAAATAATCATACTGAAGTAAAATTCAAGAATGATCAAAACATAGATCCAATCAAAGCTAGTATCCAGAATAGATATTTTGGACAAAAAGAAGAAATTTCATTTTTCGGTGAATAGTGCCGTATTCGTGAATAGTGTCGTATACGTGAATAGTGCCGTATACATGAATAGTAACTCCGACACCAAAAGATAGAAATTTCACAAAAAAACATCATCATGCTTCATGAATAGTACTCGTGAATAGTAACTCGTGAATAGTAACTCATGAATAGTAACTCGTGAATAGTAGCTCATGAATAGTAACCCCGACATGAAAAAGTTCCAAATTTGATAAAAAGTTCCAACCAACATTTCAGCATAATGATATTGAAGAAATAATATCATTTTAGAAGAAAATAACATCCTTTACCTCGAAAGATCAGTACTTCTAGCTGAAACACCGGATATAGGCTATGACTTGCACCGTATAACAATACTCAAAGTATACTCAAAATACTCACAAGAATACGCTCGATAATATAGAGAGAGAAAACTTCAGTTTCTGGTGTGATTTTCAATTCTAACCTAAGCACCTATTTATAGGAAATTCAATTCTGCACAACTTTGCAGAAGGAAGTTTTTCCAAATTCCAAACAGAAATTAACCGAAATCCACAAACGGGCGATTTTACAGGCTATAATCAAATTTCAGTCAATAATTGTGTCCACCAACACACAAAATATGTGTTAAACATTTAATGCCACAAAAATACTCTTCCTCCTCATATACTCATATATCCCACATTCATTGTAAAAATATCACCATTATTATATTATTAAAATATAATAATAAATTTAAATGAATTATTTTATCATAAAAAGATAAAATATTAATTTTCAACAATTGTCACATTAAAAATTTTCTCCATCTATATCCACATAAAATCAATATTTTCCTCATCATATAAATCAATAATTAATTATTCACAAATAATATTACAGAATCACAATATTAACAACCAGGCAGTTCCCAGGAAAGAGGGGGCTTTCCAATAAGAATTTCTTCTTACTGGCGCGCAATTAGGTGACCAAACCTCTCCTTAGACAGAACTTTCTAGACATTGCCAATAATGTTATCTAATAATATTATTCAGATAATATGAATTATTGCTTCGATAATGAAAAATACTGTGTAGTGACAATTATTGAAACAACAGTGATATAAAATATCAATGCAGCAATTATTGAATCAATAAAATACTGAACAGTAATTACTGTAACAATTATTGAGTAGTGCCTTCTTACGTAAGAGTCAATAATTGGTGCAATACCGTGTGCTACTGTGCAACAACGCGTATTACTTTACTTTACCCACCGGGTATTCCAACAGTGTTAACAGTAACAACTACGCCGTTATTTATAAAAAACTTTAATTTGTCGTTTTCTTCATCCGACAGTTATTCTGTTACGGGGCCCACAAAAGGCTGCGCCGTCGTACGAATATTCCCCGACAGAAAGAATATTCCACGACCAAACGAATATTTCCCGACAACAATGAGTATTTTATAACCAGTTGCTTATTTTTAAAAAAAATTCATATATCACCCTTAACTTTAACCTTTTATCAATTTAACCATTTACTGAATTGTAAATATAAGAAAAATTGAATACTTTTATTTCATAAAATTCGGGGTCTTACAACTATACCCGAAATTCAGTCAGAAATACGGTTATTTTGAAGTAAGGGATGTTATTTTCTTCTTAAATGATATTATTTTCTTCAATATCATTATGCCGAAATATTGGTGAATTTTTTAATCAAATTTGGAACTTGTTGTGTCGGGGTTACTATTCACGTATACGGCACTATTCACGTATACGGCACTATTCATGAATACGGCACTATTTACCAAAAAATGAAAATTCTCCTTTTTGTCCAAAATGTCTATTATGGTTACTATCTTTGATTGTATCCATGTTTTGATCTTCATTCTTGAAGTTTGGCTCATAATTGTTTATTATGGAGTATTTTTGAATTTGGACAAACTAAAGTACGAATCATTAATCCTTGTCATTTTGTTTCATTGGATTCGTTTCTTTAAAAAATATTTTTCATCATCCTCAGTCCTAAATGACGATACTATTGAATATCTTTGGCCTGTAGTGCAAAGATAAGTTATTACTGATGAATATCTTTGGCCCGTAGTGCAAAGATGAACAGGTGTTGAGATGAACATGACCAACCGGTGATATAAATGAATATCTTTGACCTGTAGTTCGAAGATGATTAAAGATGTTTATTGATTATTGTTACAGGGATAAAATATTGATGATGGACTCTTAAATATTAGAAGATAGTAGAATTCATCCTCTACGTGACTCTTCTAATGGATTGTTGTTTCCGCTGTATTTGTTGATCTAAAACTTGTTGTCGATTATATTTTATCAGATTTTTTTCCCTGTTGAAGACTAGCGATAATTTGTTGTATATTATCTTAGTCATAATGTTCTTTACTGGGCTAGTTAAGCTCACCCTTTTCCTTTTTGTTCCATTTTTCTTCTCAGGATGTGAGAACATAGCAGGATCGAGTCGGGGTATGGAGTGAGGTTTCTAGAAAGATGTTTTAATAGTCCTCACTATTTTATAAAATAGTGTTTGAATAATTGTAATGAGGACTTATTTGCGTGTAGATATTGTCTGGAAGACAATATTTGTATTTAAACTCACAGTATGTATTATCGTATTTCACACGACATTTGTATTATTGAAGTTGTAGTTTGCTTTATGTACCATGTATTTGGCGACTCAGAATGGGTGTTGTATACCTATTTTGGGGGCGTCACAATTTACTTTCCACAAGTTGTAATCTTATAGTCATATTGAACAAGTTTTGCTTCCACCTTGTTATTTATTAATGCATGTTCAATAATTCAATTTTTCTTATTCGACAAAATTATAGCATTAGCTTAATATTATTCAAGCAAGGTTTATTTTTCTATTCAATGCTTATGCTTTTTAGTTTATTTCTAAGTATGAGTTCGATATATATAGTGTCGGTTAACCTATGATTCATAATTATTCCACATTATGTTGTTATTGATCATTCGTAATGTTATCGAACTTTGTTGATTCAACTAATCCTTTAGTTGATGATCGTTAAACTCTAAATTTCCCTTAAAGCTTATCCAAACCAAAATTTCCTTGGTGCTGACTTGTACTCTAAAACTGAGAAGAACATCCCTATTATAGGGGAATTATTTTACGCGATGCGTTTAGATGTTTGTGCACAATACATGGTACGAAAGGCTGATCACCCTAAGTATATGGAGTCCCTAAAATATGACTGTTTAGGTTAAAGTTAAAAGATTACTTATAACCTTGGACATAGTTTGTGGTCTTGTGACCCTCAGATATATTTCATATTGTGATCTTTGTTCTTGTTTATCATTGATAGAGTATTATTAAATTCTGTTGAGTTTAATCATTGGCGGTTATTATGTTGTTGTTATTCATTGCTATTCCAAGTGAGCATTTGTTTTTCTCACTCTTGCATATATACAATTCTTGCAGCTAAGGTTGAGAATGCCGATGAACCTACCACTAGCAAAGGAAAAGGGAAAATGAACAAGTGTTGAAGAATTGTACTTTTATTTAATGTCATGATGATAGATTTTATTTTAAATAATGTGATGTAATTATTTTTTTTCTCACGTAATGTATGTTAAAGGTTAGATAACCTGGGAGACGTATTGGTTTAATGATGTAACCCTTTTAATGGGAGGATTTATGGTTTACATTTTATTATATTTAGGTAGTTAGATGTGAATGCATGAAAAGTGAACTCCAAGTCTTGTGGGAATGAAGTACCTAGATTTGAGGGTGTCACAGGTTGGTATCAGAGCCTTAGGTTATGAAACTTAGGTGGGGGAAAAGCCTTAGGAAGTAACCTTATAGGAGTTTGAAAAGATAGTGATGAAACTCTTATTAAGTTTTAAGAAAGAAATAATAAAACACCTTATGTGCTTATATGGTTGCAACCTATGTGCTCATGAATGACTAGTAGTGATGATTAGTAATTAAAACTTAAAATTTTGTTTTTAGAATGGCTAATGTAGGAGAATCCATTCAGGCTAGGGAGGAAAGACCCCAGATGCCTAAAGAGGAGGAGCCTCGAGATATTCAGATAGTTTGGGAACAACTACTGCCACGGGAGACCACGGGAGTCATGTCCATTGGTTACAATGGTTGAGTGGGAGGGTTTACCTGATGAGGATGATAAGGTAGAGACGGATGAGGAAGACCCTGTGGAGTTTCCACAATCGGATGAGGATGATGAGGTGGAAGAGTTTCCACCAAACTCTATCGATGCCTATTTGTACGATGAAGTATACGATCACAATGTGGAGCTTCAGGATAGAGTTGAGGAGTTGGAAGAGATTGTAACTGAATGTCAAACCTCGATGGCGTAGAAGGACGAAGAGATCCGGGATCTAGACGAGCGTCTGGGCAATGTTGAATGGAAGCTGATTCATACTAAAGGAGAGAACGAGCAGCTGACGGAGGAGATCGCGGAGCTGAAGAACAAATTGAAATAAGAATCCACCAAGAGAGCAAGAGTTGAAGACGCGTACGAGAAAGCTTCTTAGCGTGTAGAAGTAGCTGAAGAGGAAGTGTAAGCAAAGAAGATCAAGATGGAGGAGATGAATAGCATTTTAAACACCGTGATCAACCGAGCTCAAGACCGAGTCATGTATTACCCAATTAAGTTTGAGACGCTGCCATGGTACATGTTAGATCATCGAACAATGTTCTGTATTATGGAAGAGGTGCGTCGTAAGGCTATGCAATATTTTAGTAGGTCGTCATAAGAAATGTAACTATTATGTGAATAATTAATAAAATGATGTAAATCCCGGGTATTAAATAACCAATGGGATGTGATCATGATGTTGTCCTAAAACTTTTGTAGTTCAGAAAAGGGATGTAGATAGCAGGGATGCTATCATTATTATGTTTTAAAAGATGATGAATAAATAAAAGTTAATATTTATTCAAAATATTGTGTGTTATGTGGTGATTTTTGTGATGTTCAAGTTAAGTACATAATACCTAGAAGATTGAATAATAATTTAATGAACGTATTTTAACAGAAAATGCCTCTGAGACATCAACCACGACAAAGGACCCCTTAGGGATCTACCAATAACAACAATGCTGAGGCTAACCCAGTTCAACAATTAGTAACGCTACTGACGGGAGCACTATAAAATCAACCACAGAATCAAGCTGCGACCTTTAAGGATTTTAAGGCGGTTGGGCCACCAGAATTCCGTGGGTCCATGAATCCAATTGAGGCACATACTTGGGTTATGGAGATAGAGAAAGTTTTCGACGTTGCTAGAGTAGGTGAGAATAAGAAGACTGCTTTTGCAACATTTATGTTGAAAGCAGAGGCTAGTTATTGGTGGCAAGCCAATAAAACTAGAGGAGGTCAAGGAGTGATGACTTGGGATAGGTTCAAAGAAATATTTTTCGAAACTTATTTCCCAGAGAGTTCGAAGAATCAGATGGAAGTGCAATTTCTAGAACTGAAGCAGGGTTCAATGACGGTATCGGAGTATGCCACAAAATTTAATGAGTTGGTGAGGTTTGCGCCATATCAAGTCAACACAGATGAGCGCAAGGCTAGGAGGTTTGAACAGGGATTGAAGCCCTGGTTGTACAACTGAGTCTCCATGTTTCAGCTGAAGACATTTATAGCGGTACTGGAGAAAGCAATTATCGTTGAGGGTGGAGGCGAGGTTGTAACGAAGTATAATCATGAACAAAAAAAGAAGAAGTGTGAGGGAGAAACTAATAATGGTGGTGGTAATGGTGGTAATAACCTGAAAAGAAAATTGAATGGAAATGTGGGTGATGGAAGCCTATAGAGTAGCCATCATAAAAAGAAGTTTGAAGCATGTGCTACATGCGGGAGGTTTCACACTGGCATGTGCTTAAGGGGTAAACGAGTATGCTTTAATTGTGGCCAAAAAGGAAGGTCACATTGCTCCAAATTGCCATCAACCAAAGAAGAATGCTTGCTACACATGCGGATCAAAGGATCATTTTTTCATCATTTTTTATTGTTTTTTTAAGCTTATATATCCCAAATGTTTCCCCCAAACTTAAGTTTTTATCTAAATTTAGCCATCTCCGCCTGTTCATGTCTTTCATTCATCCAAACTAGTATTATCCTTAAGAAGTCAATTATGTATCAATTTAAACTTAATTAGTCAACAAAGTTGTCTTTAACGTGCTAACATGATTATATTAGTTTCAAACAGGAAAAGATTCAATTCATAATAAGAAATCATATTAAAGTTTTAATAATCAGTGCTATACTTGTCTACTCAATCCCATTCTCATCATTGGCCAAAATAGACTGTAACTATCAAACAGCTGGACTCGTGCAAGATGAACATAATAACTAACTATTATTTTTGAATTTTTGATTATTTTTTTTACAAGAAACTGAATATAATGTTATTCAAACTATACTACTATGCAACTACTTATGCAGTTGTACTACATGAATACAAACATAATGAACCTAAAATAAATTAACAACATATGCAAAATAACATAACATAAACATGAAACTAAACATGCAATAAAGAACTAAACTAAACTCCCCCAAACTTAACAATTATAATGTCCTTATTGTAAGAATATAGTGGTAAGTAGAAGAGAACTTCCCTATAATCAGCTAAGCATGAGGTGATGGTGGCGATGGCGGTGACGATCATTTCCCTATCCATTGAACCTCCAATACCTGCAATGAAGAGAGACAACATGGATTAGAATAGCACTTTGGAATATAACGTGATTCCTATCTACTAAATAAACTAGGAAAGCATATAAATATAAAAAAAATTCATGGGTTGCCTCCGAGTCAGCGCTTGATTTATAGTCTTCCAGCCTGACTTTGTCTGGTCAACGCTATCCAATTCCCCTACGATAAGTTAGGATTCCTCCATCCTTTAGAATTGCACTGTGTGTGGGTAGGTTTCCCATCTTACTAGTCTGTGAATTGAACTAACCTAGCATAATTCCTGTACATGATGTTTCTAGTTCCATTGCATAGCTAGGTGTCTCGTCTGTTGTATTTGAGAATAAATTGTTGCAGTGAGGCATGGAAAGTACAACAGACTTTTTCTCTTTTATTTTCTCTTCCTCAGCCCACTATGGTGTATACGAAGCCTCTTTATCATAATGATCATTGCCTTGGATGTGACTACCTAGGGGACATGGGTGTGCAAAACTCATTGGATTTTTTAACTCTGGTTGAGAAGATACTTGGGGTATAATACAGGTGATCTGATATTCTGTATTTTCCAAACCCCCAGTTGTCTCCTCAATGTCCACTCCTTTCAGTTCATCCAGTGGCAGGTATACTTCTAGCTCTCCATCCGTTTCAACATCCATGTCATAGTACCAATTATTTTGAGGGCGATTGATCAAGGCTTCGAACATTTGATTCATCTGATTCTGAAGATTTCGAATTGACCTCTCTTGCTCAATCATCTTCTCCTCAGTTGATGCTACAAACTTGAACCACAAATACTTCAATCTTGAATTATCTTGTTCAGTTTCGAAATCCATGTATTGAGGACCATTTATTGAGGAGTTAATGAGTTGTTCCATCTGTCTATTAAGATTTTGGGTTGATAACTCTTGACTCATTATCATCTCTTCTTTTTCTGCTACAATCCTTAACATGAATTCCTTCAATTCTGAATTGTCTTCTTGTCGCATTGGAGGTTGACATAAGAATTCTGAAGTGTATGTTGGATTCAGAGCAGAGTATTGATCTTGATAGTTATAGCTCCATGGTGCATCTGGGTGATACCCCCAAACTTGATTATAATTGGCATATGCATAATCATTGAGGTAGTCACCACCATATTGTACCGACCCAAGACTGATTGTGCATTGATTACTCGGGTGATTTCCAGCACAATAGTTACAAATAACTGTTATCCTTCGATTACGTTGGGCTTCAACAACGTCCAACCTCCTCGAAAATGTCTCAAGTTGTGCTAATAATGCAAAAAATACATTGAATCCATCAATCCCTGTGTCCCTTGGTTGAGTCATATTCGAATATGGCCTTTGATAATTGCATTCATCCATGGTACCTAAAAAAAAAGAAAAATGGGAAGAGAATTAAATAAAAAAATGTTTAAATTAAGACTAATTTGATTGAAGCTAATATTGGCAAAAATATATTAACTAATTCCCCGGCAACGGCGCCAAAAACTTGTCGGGTAAAATCTAGTTACGCACAACACGCAAGTATACGTGGTCAACAAGTAATAAAGTGAAAGTAGAGTATCGTTCCCACGAGGAATTAGTAATATAAATTACCAAATATTAACTCTTAATCAAACTAATCATATTTAAACAAACAATTTAATATTATGAATTAAATTATTTAATTAAACTAATTCTAATTGCCACTAATTACAAATCAGATTATGGAGATTTAAGATCACAACTTCACTTATTGCTTCATTTAAATTAACACACTTCTCATTAATTATTTTTTTATCCTGAATTGTTAATCAAGAACACTAAAGCAGATAAAACCACCTCTCGATGCATAATACCCATACTCACTTAAATCCACAATTGATAGAATTAAGCAAGACACCCTAATTAACTAATCCACTATATCTCTATATGAATTACAATTAAAAAGGATTTAAAGCACAAGTTCTCTATAAGATTACATATGGCATAAAGGCATATCTCTATCCTAAACACGAATCATGAATTCCATCTATGCAGAAATCACAAACACATGCTATCATGATCATATCTAAATTTAAATAAATATTAATGATAATGGAATTAAGTGGTAATTAAATTATACAAATATGATATTTATGATTGAAAGATCATGATAAATGATAAAAATTATTTGAAAATAATTATAAGTCTTTGAAAAATATTTTGACTAAATAATTAATTATCTAAGATAATTGTTAAGCGTTTAGGCAGAGTCTTAGTTAAAATAGGCACGATATTTATCCGATTAGACCGTCGGGATGTCAAAATAGTACTGAACTCAACTCAGACTGCAATAGTTTGACTTGATACTAGGTCTTATGTGTTGTATAGACAGATAGAGCTATGTGGTAATTGATAAGTGGGTTTTATACCTACTTATTGAATACCAATTCACGCGAACTATGCCCATCTCAAGTATATTTTAGTGTGCTTTTAGTTGCATTTCATGTTATTTTGCATTGCATTTACTTAAAACTCCTTTTGGTGAAGAAAGTGCAGGAAACGACCTAATTTGGTGGTATTAGAGGGCACGAGGCTAATGGACGCATGAAGCGAGGCACAAGATGGGAGATGCGTGGCATGAGGATCAAGTGGAGCAGAAAACTAAGCAGGGATGGACAAAGGAAAGAGCAGCAAAACATATCAGTTGCAGCAGCAGAACTAGAATTCAAAGTTGCAGAAGCCACGCTGCAGAATAAGCTTGGGGACGCGCGCCCATGCGAGCACCCGGCTGGATAACATTACAAACTGCAAGTCGCGCGCCCGCGCGAGGAGTATACAGGAGGGGCGCGCGGCCGCGCGTGATGCCTGAAGCCGCTGATGTGTTTTATTTTAATTTTTAATTAAAAAGGTTGTAATTGATTAAAACGATATCTGACTGGTGTCAGATGTATCTTTAATTAATTTTCATGTATTTTTCATAGTAGGAACTAGGGTTTACACGTTGAGGGAGATTCCAACGTAGAACGAAGTTTAAACGCCTAATTCTCCCATTCTTCTTGGGATTTTCTTTCATTGTGGATTATCATTATTATTTTGTTGGATGTATATGAGGATTTGAACGTTAACTTTGGTCTATAATCAGCAATTGGGTTTGACCGTTTCTATCCTTCATCTTTCAATTGTTCTCTTATTAACCATGTTTAGCTTTGATCCCATAATGGCTTTTAGTTCAGTCATGAACTAAACTCCATTATGGGATTCTAACGGATTTTAATATGTAGTTTAGTTGCATGCTTGATTGCTGGAGCTATTTTACATATCATATGGAAACTCTATCTTGATTGTTTTGCATGTATGAATGCTTGATCACCATTCGTTTCAGTACTTGTATGGAATTGAAAATGAACATGCAAGTTTGGATTTTAATCATGATAGCATACGTATATGGGGCTATTTTATATGGCTTGTGTATTTCGTGAACTAGATAGACATATACTATTTCACCGTATGAGTTAAAATAAGGGCTTGTGCTTAAATTCAGTATGATTGCAATTTCACATAGACATATAGTGATTTTGGTTATATTGATGATTACATGGAGTCTATCGTTTGTGGATGCTGTGTAAATAGGTCATAGTACATTGAAAAATGGCTATGTTTAGTGCTCTTGACTACTTTTCTTTGATATGTGACTAATTCTTGTACGATAGTGGCAATTAGATGAAGTATTAAATGAAGTTAGGATCCCATTATTTCCAGACTTGATTTATTATATTTTTATTCGTGTTTTAGTTGATATTTGCAATTAGAGTAATTTATAAATACAGTCATTAGTTTAAGCATATAAGTATAGTGATTTAATTGATGCATAGTAGTTTAAATTTGACAACTTTCTCTGTGGGATCGATACTTTACTTACTCTGTATTACTTATTGACACATGTATACTTGCATGAGTTAGAGCTCTTTTATCAGAACTGAAAAAGAGGCAACAAGTTTTTGGCACCGTTGCCGGGGAAAGGCATTTAATTTAAATAATTATCATCATTTTCAAGCTATATTGTATGACTTAGATAATTTTGATCATTTCTCATTTCTATTTTTGTTTTGTTTTTGGTTTCAGGTACTTGTAGATTTTTATGCACACGCGATCATCAAACTCAGAATTAACACCAACACAGGATAACATTAACGGAAGAGGTTGGAAAGCAAGTGTGCGGTGAAATTTGCAAGCTCAGTTAGAGAGTACTACAGTTAGTATAGCAGAAGAACAGAGAATTGAGCAAAGAGAAGAGAATCGGGCTCTAAGGGACTATTCCATGCCAAATATAAACGGACTACAGTCTAGTATAGTCAGACTAGCGATAGCAACCAATGCTTTTGAGATTAAACCGGGCACTATCCAGATGGTGCAGAATTCGGTACAGTTTGGGGGTGCTGCTATGGATGATCCGAATGAACACCTGTTGAGTTTCATCGAGATTTGTGATACATTCAAATATAACGGTGTGACGGAGGATGCTATCAGACTTAGTCTATTCTCATTCTCATTGAGGGATAAGGCTAGAAGTTGGCTACATTCTTTGTTGTCGGGGTCAATCACTACATGGGAAGACTTAGCACAGAAATTTTTAGCCAAGTTATTTCCAATGGCTAAGACTGCAAAAATGAGGAAAGCTATCTCGCAGTTTGAGCAACAATTGGGCGAGTCCTTATATGAAGCATGGGAGAGATATAAAGAGATGCTGAGGAAGTGTCCGCATCATGGTATGCCAGATTGGATGGTGATCAACTCATTTTACAATGGATTGGGATGGCAGTCGAGACCTATTGTGGATGCAGCTGCAGGAGGGGCATTATGGGCAAAGAGCTATGACGAGGCCTATACACTTATCGAGACTATGGCTGCAAATGATTACCAGAATCCTACATCTCGGATGCCATAGCCCAAAGTTGCAAGTGTGTTAGAGGTAGATGTTATTACTCAGTTATCGGCACAGATGGCAGCTATGGCAAAGAAGATAGATACTCTGACAGAGAGCAAAGTGAAAACAGTTGCCTTCGTATGTGAGATTTATGCGGGGTCACACTCCATAGATTAGTGTGCTATCAGCTCGGAGTCGGTACAGTATGTGGGCAATTATAGGAAAGATCAAGGACAGTTTCAGAACACATACCACCCCAATAACTGAAACCATCCAAACTTTAGTTGGTCAAATAACCAAGGGAATCAGCAGAATCAGTTTCAACCGAATTAACAATTTCAGTCACAGCCGTTTCAGCCACAGTTTACACCAAAACCACCGTTTCCACCGGGATTTTCTCAACAACAACAACATCACACTCCAGTTGCACCACAGCAAGAAAAGAAATCAGAAATGGAGGAGATGATGTTGAAATACATGGCAAACACGGAAGTTATGATTAAAAGCCAAGTAGTGGCTATCAAGAATCTGGAGACTCAAATGGGGCAAATGGCGAGCATGCTCAACAACAGGCCCCAGGGTTCATTGCCAAGTAACATAGAGACAAATACAAGAAGAGACGGGAAGAAAAAGTGTCAAGCGATTACATTGAGATCTGGGAAAAACATTGCAGACACTGCAAGTCGCGCGCCCATGCCTGATTACACTAACGAAGCAGCGCGGGCGCCTGAGGCAGAGCAGGTGAATGTTGAGGAAGAAAATCTGGAAAATTCTGAGATTCCGCATGAAGAGAAAGTTAAAGTAGGTTCAGAGGAGAAGCTCAAGAGTTTAGTGCCACCAATTCACCCTCAAGTACCGTATCCGCAGAGATTAAATAAGCAAAGGGAAGATAAATAGTTCAGCAAGTTCTTGGAGGTATTTAAAAAGCTGTAGATTAACATAACTTTCGCCGAGGCATTGGAACAAATGCCAAGCTATGAAAAGTTCATGAAAGTTATATTGTCAAGGAAATGAAGATTAGATGAATTTGAGACAGTAGCCTTGATAGAGGAATGCAGTGCAGTGCTTCAGCAGAAATTACCTCCAAAGCTGAAGGATCCGGGCAGCTTCACAATTTTGTGCACCATTGGGAATATGAGCTTTAATAAGTGTTTATGCGATCTTGGGGCAAGTATAAATTTGATGCCCTTGTCAGTATTCAAACAGTTGGGATTGCCAGCCCCACGACCGACAAACATATCATTACAGTTGTAAGACCCCAAATTTTTTTTAATAAAATGGAATTTTCTCTATTTATTATTTTGAAATAGTAAGGGTTGATTTGATTAATATATTTAGTTATGGGTAAAATGCGCAAATATTTCAAATAAGCAAGTGGTTATAAAATATTCATTGTTGTCGGAGAATATTCATTTGGTCGTGGAATATTATTGTTGTCGGGGAATATTCGTACGACGGCGCAGCCTTGTGTGGGCCCCATAACGGAAAGCGATTGGATGAAGAAAACTACAAGTTTGAGTTTTTATAATAACAACGTAATGGTTACCGTTAATACTGTTGGAATACTCGGTTGTTAAAACACAGTACCACGCGGTATTGCACCAATTATTGATTCTTACGTAAAAAGGCACTACCCAATAATTGTTACAGTAATTACTGTTCAATATTTTATTTTATTGATTCAATAATTTCTGCGTTGATATTTTATATTATTGTTGTTTCAATAATTGTCACTATACAGTATTTTTCATTATCATATCAATAATTCATATTATTTGAATAATATTATTAGATAACATTATTGGCAATGTCTAGAAAGTTCTGTCAAATGAGAGGTTTGGTCACCTAATTGCGCGCCAGTAAATAAAAATCCTTATTGGAAAGCCCCCTCTTTCCTGGGAACAGCCTGGTTGTTAGTATTGTGATTCTGTAATATTATTTGTGAATAATTAATTATTGATTTATATGACAAGGAAAATATTTATTTTATGTGGATATAGATGGAAGAATTTTTAGTAAAGTGATCATTGTTGAAAATTGATATTTTATCTTTTATGATAAAATAATTTATTTAAATATATTATTATATTATAATAATATAATAATGGTGATATTTTTACAATGAATGTGTGATATATGAATAAATGAGGAGAAAGAGTATTTTTGTTACTATAAATGCTAAACACATGTTAAGCATGTTGGTGGACCCTATTTTTGACTAAAATTTGATTATAGCCTGCAAAATCGTCCGCATGTGGATTTTGGTCATTTTCTATTTGGAATTTGGAAAAACTTTCTTCTGTAAAGTTATAGAGAATTGAATTTCCTATGAAATGGACATAAGATTTGAATTCTTTAGATAAAAGGGCTATTTATTATGAATTATTAAAGTTCCGAATTATTGAGTCTGAATTGATTTTGTTACAAAAATTGTTTAAAAAAAGTTTTTCATGTTGGCGGGCCACACTAACATGTGCAAAATACTGAATTCAGATTTCAAAGTGGGCGTAGGAATTTGTTTTATAAATAATATTATTATATTCAATTTTCTGTTTTGGTGTTCTAAGCCTTTTCCTATAAATAGGGTGCTTAGGTTAGAATTGAAAATAACACCAGAAACTGAAATCTTCTCTCTCTATATTATCGAGCGTATTCTTGTGAGTATTTTGATACTTTGAGTGTTGATATACGGTGCAAGTTCCTTTCAGCGTTATATCTGATATTCCAGCTAGAAGGACTATTCTTTTGAGGTAATGGATGTTATTTTTTTTTAAATGATATTATTTCTTCGAATATCATTATGCCGGAATATTGGTAAGATTTTTCTTGTGAAATTCCGATCTTTTCATGACGGAGTTACTATTCATGAATTACTATTCACGAGTTACTATTCACGAGTTACTATTCATGAGTTACTATTCACGGGTACTATTCACGAAGCATGATGATTTTTCTTGTGAAATTTCTTCCTTCAAGTGTCGGAATTACTATTCACGTATACAGTAATATTCACGTATACAGCACTATTCACGTATACGACACTATTCACAAAAAAATTAAATTTTCTTTTTTGTGTCCAAGATTGTCTGTTATGGTTTCTATCTTTCATTGGATCTATGTTTTGATCTTCATTTTTTAATTCAACTCCACAATAGTTTATTATGGAGTATTTTTGAACTTGGATTGTCTAAAGTACGAATCCTTAATATTTGTTCATTTATCTCACTGGATTCATTTTTTTAAAAATATTTTTCATCATCCTCAGTCCTAAATGATGATATAACTGAATATCTTTGGCCTGTAGTGCAAAGATGAATGATTTTCTGATGAATATCTTTGGCCCGTAGTGCAAAGATGAACAGGTGTTGAGATGAACATGACCGACTGATTAATATCTTTGGCCTGTAGTGCAAAGATGACTATTTGATTAAAGATGTATATTGATTGATGTTACAGGGATAAAATATCGATGACGGACTTTTAAATTCATAGATGATAGTAGATTTCATTCTCTACTTAACTCTTCTAATGAATTATTGTTTCCGCTGCAGTTGTTGATCTAAAACTTGTTGTCTATTGTATTCTATCAGATTTTTCCTTGTTGGAGACTAAGGATAATTTGTTGTACATTATCTTAGTCATAATATTCTTTACTGGGCTAGTTGAGCTCACCCTTTTTCTTTTTGTTCCATTTTTCTTCTCAGGAGGAGAGAATATAGCGGAAACTAGTCGGGGTGTTGAGTGATGTTCCAAGGCAATGGTTATAATAGTCCTCATTGGAGTGTTGATATTGTCTAGAAGATAATATTTGTATTTAAACTCACAGCATAAGTGTTGTCGTATTTTGTACGACAATTGTAATAATGAAGTTGTAGTTGTTTCTATACCATGTATTTGGCGACTTAGAATAGGTTAGGTGGATTGGACCTATTTTGGGGGCATCACAGTTGGTATCAGAGCTTAAGGATATGATCTCTGGCGTAGATCGTGGAATAGAACTAGGAGGGGAGAGACGAGTAAATCTATCGCTAGTATGTCCTACCTAAGCTTATTCTTGGTTGGTTAGAGTATAGGGTTATTATGTTGCATGTCAATTTCTTTAATTAACCCTTGTTTTATGCAGTATTTAAGAATGGCAACTGAGAATGTTAACAGTGGAGTAAATGAGACCGTGGAGACACCTTTACTCACCAATCAGGAGAACGTGCAACAGGACGACAATGTTCCTCCTGTAAACAACACCACTAATCAGACGATGAACGACGGGATGTTTAGAATCTTTTTCCAGTTCATGCAAAATCAGACGAGGGAGACTCGTGTAAAAAAATACAGGTGGAAATGATAGTAACGCACGTTTTATCACAGCCAAACAGTTCAAAGAGTTGGGACCACCAGAATTCTGGGAAAAGCCGGATCCGATTAAGGCGGAGACGTGGGTCAAGCAAATTACCAAGATATTCGATGTCTTGGGATACACGGAGGAACAGAAGGTTCCATTCGCTACCTTTATGTTCCGTAATGAGGCAGATTTCTGGTTGGAATCTGTGAAGCGTACCCATCCAGCCGCACTCAGCATGTCTTGGGAAACGTTTCAGAAACTATTCAATGACAAGTAATTTCCTGAAAGTATTCATCATATGAAGGAGGTAGAGTTTATTAGTCTAGAACAGAACAACATGACGGTGTCCCAGTGTGAGGCGAAGTTTACGGAGTTATCCAGGTTTGCACCTCATTTAGTAGAAAATGAGGAATGTATAACGCGGATGTTTCTGATAGGTTTAAAACTCGAAATTCATCAATACCTCATTTCTCATAAATTTTATCTATATTCAGATGTTGTGAACAGGGCCCAATTATTAGAGCGAGATAATGAGTCTGTTCAACTGGGCGACCAGCAACACGATAATAATCGTACCGGTGGCAACGGCCATCGGGACAATGATAATCATCGTGGAGGAAATTACCATGCCAAAAATGGTAACCACTTTAGTGGTAATCATGGCCAAGATAATAGGAAATGTGAGTCAAGTGGAAATTTCAAAAATAGAAGATTTAACAATGACGGAAAGATGTCGGCACCGACACCAGCAATAAATTCTAGGAAAGGAGAAAGACCGTCAGTTTGATGCTACAGATGCGGAGAGGAGGGACACATAAGTCCAAACTGTTCACAGCCTTCCAAGTTATGTTTTAGTTGTGGAAAAGACGGTCATATAGCTCGAGATTATCCTATAGCGAAACCAAGTCCAGCGGGGATGGTAACTCCAAAGGATGTTCCCGGATAAGTCAAAGTCAGCGGTTCTTGGAAAAGCGTTTGTTGTGACTGCCCAAAACGCGAGGAACCCGAAAGAAGTTGTCATGGGTTAGTTAATTATAAATTCTTGCAAAATCTATACCTTATTAGATACCGGTTCTACCCATTCATTTATCTCTCCTGCTTGTGCTCAACGTTTACACTTGACTCCAGAGAAATTAGACTATGACTTATCTGTGGAGACTCCGTTAGGAGAAACTTTTATCATACCCACTGTTTATAAATCTTGTTTGATCCAAGTTGGCACCATCACATTACCTGTTGATCTTATCTCTTTAAAGATACTTGCTTTTGATGTGATTTTAGGGATTGATTAGTTAACTACTCATCATGCCAAAATTGATTGCTTTCGTAAGGTTGTTAGTTTTCATATTCCTAAGCAAGTTGTTATTTGAATTAAAGCAACCAAACCATTGAATTCAAACACTTTCGTATCAAGCCATAAAGTCATTCGTTTATTGAAAAAACAGATGTCAAGTTTTCTTAGCCATTTCATGGATTTAAACAAAAATATGTCAGATTTGAATGATATTTCTGTTGTTGGTGAATTTCCTGATGTATTTCCTGAAAAATTTCCTGGCCTACTCCCAGAGCATGATATTGAATTTTGTATCGACTTTGAACCCGGTACAAAACCCATTTCTAAAATCTCATATTGAATGACTCATATTAAACTTCAGGAATTAAAAACTCAACTATAGAAGTTGATATCCGAGCCTCTAACTGGTGACTTCCTTTGTGGAATGCACTGAAGCCAGACTTTCCGTAGGGGACGCCATATCCGTACGGTAGTAAACTGATAGGTGCCATTGTGATGTGCTATCCAAGATTGGGATATGAGTCACAGTTGAGAGCAACCTAAGTTGGGCAGATACGAACTTGGGAGTATTCTCATCATCGGTTCTTCTTCATTCTAAAAAAAATCATCTGCATTTTCTCTATTCGCAGCAAATGGGTCCAAAGAGAGCGAGATCGTCTTCTTCATCATCATCCTCCGGCAGTCAAGGGGAAGATGTTGTCGACCACAACAAATTTCTGTGCTTAGAAGTCCAACAGGAGTACTACCGAATTATCGCGAAAACATTTGTCAAAGAAATGGGATTCAAACCGTAAGGACAAGATGGTCAGTTATGCGCCATGATCCATGAGAGAGGCTGGGGTGGACTGACTGCCTCTCCCATGCCCATTTCGATGAGCATAGTCCGAGAGTTTTATGCCAATGCCAAAGTCCCCATGAGCGGCATCGCTGTAGTTTGAGGTTTCGAGATAGACTACAGACCCACCGCCATCAGAACCATTTTCAGACTCACCGAGACACAACCAACATGGGCTGCCAATTGGATCATAGGGGCACATATGGAAATAGACTTGGAGCTTGTTATTGCTGAATTGTGCGTGCCAGGCACGAAGTGGACTTACAACGTCGGCACGAACCAACCTCGCATATTCCCAGCAGCCGTACTGAATCGATATGCCAAGGCGTGGAATTTGTTTATATGTGCCAAGCTATTGCCTTCGTCTCATCAGCATGAGATCACAGCAGAAAGGGCCATAATTCTATGGGGTATAATTACGGGCAAGTATATTGACGTGGGTCATTTAATTTATCAAAATATTTTGAAGTATCTGAGGGGAAGTACCACATGAAGCATTCCACACGCATCAGTGGTAGCCATGTTATGCGCTCATCAGGGATGCAACTGGGGCAACGAACAAATGCAATACCCAAGCCAAGACATAACTCATGCCACCATTGCAAAATTTGAGGACTGGGGCAGGTGGTGAGCCGCACCCGCGCGAACGAGGATTTAT
>CM035095.1:74444762-74672262 GCA_020205505.1 Panax japonicus | reverse complement strand
TTAGTTTGGAACTAGCTTATCAGTGTTTCTAGAATTTTAGAACACTATTCAATTATAGATTAATTCACTCAATAAGAGTTTGCTTACTACTTGAAGGTTTAATACAAGATTATAGAATTGAACAAGGTTATCAAAGTCAAAGATCGAATAACAACAATGTATAAATGAATAACCATGATAAACATGCAAAGTGTTATATCCAAAAGAGTTAGAACAATCTCATTTGAATCGATGTATTACAACAATATATACTTTGAATAATAATATCAAGATGTAGAAAAGTAAAACTCGCTCGAGGTAACGAATTAGGTTACAAGAGCTTGTACAAACATACGCAGGATAGATTAGGCTTGCTCAACTTTACATAGAATTTTAGGAACTTGTATAATGATAATTTAGGAATAGAAACTTGCATTCAATATGAAAAGAATGAATTTAGAAAGCTTGCTCATTAAAAGTTTAGGATAAGAAACTTGCTCAATGTAACGAGGTAAGGTTAAGAAACTTGCCTTGTACGTAAGCTACACAATATGTAATATTGTTCTCCAATTACCCTATACATATCATTGGAATCGAAATAACAATTAGTTGTATTAATATTAGCTTTATGGGTTTAACCCATCATTTAGGTCATAACCCTAACCTAACATCTAACCATGTTGATTAACACCTTTAACGAATCTGAAATCACACTAGAAACTAACATAAACCTTATCATTTATCTTTAACTTTTAAAAACATCACATTTGGTTCATTACATAACTTATATAAATAATCACTTAAAATCTTCACACTTTGAATTACAACACCTTACAACCTGTTGTTGTAATCCACATTATATTTTAATCGTCATTAACATGTATGTCACACTAATTTAAGTCCATAAATCATAACATGTAAATAAGCAGAAGTCACTGCCTGGGCTCAGGGCACGGCGCAGCTGCGCTATCCCAAGCCTTAGCACCAGCGCAGCTGCGCTGGTACTCATCTGTAGACAACCAACAGCGCAGCTGCGCCATTTCTGCCAGTGGTAACGGCGCAGATGCGCCACTACCCAGACAGAAACTCGTAGCAGCTCTATTCTACATAACAGTCACCAAAACTCTCCCAATAACCACAGAATTTCATGAAACCTAGCAACTAAACTTTGTAATAACATAGTTACACATACTATCCATCATTCTACATACAAAAACATTACATATACACATTTTTGAGGAATCAAAATCATAATTTTTCAAACTTCTTCAATTTTGACACTTTTAACGAATTCGATCACCACGAATTCATTTCTTAACCAATTGTCGTGATTCAAACTACGAAGCTTTCGTTTCTTAACATACTAACACATTATAACATCAAATTGCAGATTATAGCAAGTATTGATCATGAAATTTCTTACTTAACAAGCCATATCATATGAACATATCACTGTTATTTCAATTCATTCCTCAAACCCAAATTTCATGTATTTGGAAATCAAATAATACTCACATATGATGACAACAAATTCTACAATACAACCCACATCATATAATCACGTTTGAAACAACAAATCAACAAAATCATTTACAAAGAACTAAAACAATTACAAAAACTAAATATTAGAATTAGGGGTAAATTATACCTAAATCCTTGATTGTTGAGAATAAAAATGATAAGAACCTTAATACTCCACTCCTTAGCAAATTTCACATAGTCTTACTCACAACCTCTCTCTCTCTCTCTCTTTCTCTGCTCTTAGGCCTTAGAAAGAAAAAATACTGTGAAAAAACCCACTGAGCGCTTAAACACTGATAATCGTGATTATCAGTTTATTAAGCCAAGCGTCTTTGGCAGTTATATTAACCAAAAGCCATAAGGCTTTGTTTGGTTACACAGAATTTCCCACACCAGTTTATTTTTATAATATCTATATTATATAGTTACTTTTGTCACACTTATTTTAGTTAATTTAAATAACTTACAATAGTAATTATAATAATTATAATTTTTATTATAATTATACTTATAATTAATAAATAATTATAAATATCTAATTTAATTAATAAATTAGACTTAAACATTACTTTATTTAATTTATTTATTTTTCTTAATATCAAACAATTCATTTAATTTAATTATTTTATTAAATTAAATCCTTCAAATAAAATTACCATTATTTATTTTAATTAGCATTAACCAACTTAGTTACTAAATTCTTGCATCACAATTCATCAATTATTTATTTTTCTCAATAAATAAATTATTTAAAATATTTATTTAATTCAATAAATATTTAAATTGAATTACAAATTTCTCGATCGTTATATGCTATATCATGATAGATATTGCAGATTAGAACGAATACGTTGGATACAAGAAAAGTCAAAGATAAGTACAGCTTGGGATTATATGTGTAGCTAAAAATTGTAACAGTAATGTATGATAATAACATTGTATGTCAAATAGGATATTGATTCAGTTATTAAGTGAAGGTTCTCGACCTTGGGGATAAATGTGTAAAGTTTAATGTATACACAATTTATGTTTATATCTTCCGCAATAGTTATAGAAATAATATACCAAATTCGTGGTGATTTGGGACCCATATATGGGGCTATTACAGCTGGTATCAAAGCTGAGGATTTCAGGCTATTACAGTTCCACCCCTTTCTTTTAGTTCACCTACTTGCGCTCAACGTTTAAATTTGACTCCAGAGAAGTTAGACTTTGACTTATCTGTTGAAACTCCGTTGGGAGAAACCTTCGTTATATCCACTGTTTATAAGTCTTGTTTGATTCAAATCGGCACCCTCACGTTACCTGTCGATCTTATCTTTTTAAAAATACTTGCATTTGATGTGATTTTAGGAATCGACTAGTTAACTACTCATCATGCTAAAATTGATTATTTTTGTAAGGTTGTTAGCCTTCATATTCCTAACCAACCTGTTATGCGAATTCAAGCAACCAAACCACTAAAGTCAATCACTGTAATATCAAGCCAGAAGTAAAGATCCCCAAGCCTTTCGCTGGTGACTTCCTTGTGTGGGATGCACTAAAGCCAAACTTTCCATAGGTGACTGCTGTGAATAACGGTGGCAAGTTAATAGGTATCAATGTGAGGTGTTATCCAAGTCTTGGATGATAGTCACCATTTTGAATGATATTTCTATTGTTAATAAATTTCCTGACGTATTCCCCGAAGAACTTCCTAGTCTACCCCCAGAGCGTGAAATCAAATTTTGTATCGAACTTGAACCCGATACAAAACCCACAAATATTTCTTCAACTAAAACGAACGTAACATGCGCCAAAGACGTTGGCTCGAGCTGTTGAAAGATTACGATTATATTATTCAATACCATCCTGAAAAAGCGAATGTGGTAGCTGACGCGTAGAGTAGAAGATCGTATGCGGTTACGAGTGCGATGTCGTTAACACAAATACCCATTTTGTATAACTTACAAATGATGGAGATAGAGTTAAAGACTCTAGGGGCCCACATGATGATGTCAAATATACGAGTAGAATCGACTTTAATCGATAAAGTTAAAGTCACTCAAGCTACACACTCGGAGATGATGAATATGAAGAAAAAAGTGCAAAATGGTGCTATTCTAGAAACAAGAATCGACGAAGAGAGGAAATCTTAACCTTCAATTTAGTGGTCCATTTAAAATCCTTGATCGAGTAGGAACTGTGGCCTATAGACTCACCTTACCGCTAATTATGTCGCGTGTTCATAACGTTTTTCACGTATCAATGTTACATAAATATGTGGATGACCCGAACCACATTATTGAATTAGAACCGGACGAGATAACAGAAGATTTAACGTATGAAGAGGTACTTGTTAAAACCTTGGATAAGAAGAAACATATTCTACGCTCAAAGGTTATACCTCAAGAGTTAGAATCTGAAATAAAAACAAGGTATCCTCACCTCTTCGACATACTAGGTAATATTTACAAATTTTACAAAGTATAATATTATAGTTGTGGGTAATATTTAGAAATTTTGCAAAGTATGCAAGTTGTTATAAAATATTTGATTGGTAGGGGAAAATTCATTTTATCAGGAAATATTTGTACGATGCACAATCATTGGTAGACCCCACAACGGAATTACTGTCAGAGTTAGAAAATGACAAAAATAACTTTTTATGAAAATAACGGCGAAAGTTTTACCGTTAACTGTTGAAATACCTGGTGATAAAAGTACAGTAATATGCGTGATTGCATAGTAGCACACAGTATTGATTATTGATGCTTACGTGAGAAGTCACTCAGTTATACTCAATTATTGCTACAGTAATTGCTGCATAGTATCTCACGTTATTGATTTAATTATGGTCACAATATTTTATATTATTAAATCAATAATTGAGACGACAAATTTATTCATATTATTATTTGCATTATTGACGATGTCTAGAAAGTTGTGTCGAGAAAAGGGGTTTGGTCACCTAATTGCGCGTCAATAGGTAGAAATCTTTATTGGAAAGCCCCCCATTTCCTGGTAATGATTTGGTTTTTAATATTGTGAGTTATAATTTTAATGATGAATGTTATTAAAAATATGTTTTGAGAAGCTAAGTGAATTGAGATAAATAGAGGGGTATTTTATGAAGTATTTATTGTAAATTTGGCTTATTATATGGACCCTCACTTACCCATTTTTCAAAATAATCGAGAGAAAGTTATCTCAGTTTTTGTTTTATATATATATATATATATATATATATATATATATATATATTATAATAAATTTTATTTTTTATGAAAAATATAATATATAATATTTTATTATGCATAGTATTTGCATATTGTCTATATAGTATTTGCATAGTAAAATCAGAAAAAAAATCAGACGAATTCGATTTCGCTCGTGATTCATTTCCCTATGCGTCCGTGATTTTTCCTAAATAGTATCCTTCCATTCTCCTATAAATAAGATGCTTAGTTTAGATTTGAAAATCACACAAGAATTAGAGAAATCTTCTTCTACAATATTGAGCGTATTTCTTTTGAGTTTAAGGAAGCTTTGAGTGTAGAAAATAGTGAAAGTTTTCTTCAAGAATATCCTCGCTATAGCAGTCGGAATACTCTTTTTTTTAAGGTAAGGGGTATTATTTATTTTCTATTTGCTTACGATATTATTTTTCATATTCGTAAGGAAATTTATTTTCGCTCAATATTCGTAAGGAATATTATCTTTGTTCAATATTCATAGGAATATTATTTTCGTTCAACAGTTGTAAGGGATATTATTTTTTTCAATACTCGTAAGAAATAATATTTTCTTCCATACTCTGTAGTATGTAAGTAATATTATTTCGTTTCAGATTCTGAATTCTACACTCATTGTGTTAAGTATTACTTCTATACTCCTTCAAATTAGTAGAATATCCTTGAAATTTGCGTTTCATCTAGTATCGTTTCACAAGGATATTTTTCTGAACATTCTTGTGCTTTTTATGTCAGAGTACCATTCATTGGTACTATTCATACATACGGCACTATTCATACATACGGTACTATTCATACGTATGGCACTATTCACAAAGTACCACGGGGTACTATTCATGAAATACTATTCAAGGGGTACTATTCACGATGAAATTTTTTTTCTTTTATGTCCAAATTATTTTTGATACGTGAATATTATTCTTGAATTTTATTCCACAAAGCAATATCATGTTGATAATTTGGATATTTTTAAACTCTAGATAAATTTAAAGTCTTTAATATTTATCCTTGATCTCGTTTGATTGAATTCTTATATCATTGTCATCATCCTCATGCTTATATTGTGATAAAAGTCATCTTTAGCCCGTAGTGCATAGATGAACTGTTAATTGATATGATTATGACCAGGAATTATGTATCGGTATAATTATGACCTGTAATGTTATAAATGATGTAGTAAAATTCATCATTGGCCCGTAGTGCATTGATGGACAAATGTTGGTATGATCATGACCATGCGTTCTCTTCGTCCAAGGGTGCAAAGATGAAATGTTGTTTGGCATGATCATGATCACTGGTGATAATAACGAATATCATTGGCCCGTAGTGCATGGATGATTCGTGGATGTGATAATAATAAATATCCTTGGCCCGTAGTGAATGAATAATTCAGTGATGTGAATTATTTACTAAGCTGAGTCTCAGCGATAAAATTGATGATAAATTTTTAAATCATAGAAGATAGTAGATATCATGCTCTACTTGACTCTTCTAATGGATTGCTTATTCCGCTGCAGTTGTTGATCTAAAACGTGTTGTCTATTGTTTTATATTAGTTGTTATATTGTTGAAGTCTAAGGATAATTTATTCTGCATTATCTTAATCATAAGATTTCTTACTTGGCTAGATGAGCTCACCCTTTTCTTTCCCTGTTCTCTTCAGGAAATGAGGACGTAATTGGGACTAGTCAGGAATGGAGTGATGGTCTGAGATGGTGGCTATAGTAGTCCTCACTATTCTATAAAATAGTGTGATGATAATTGTAATGGGGACTCCATTTGAGTTTGGATATTGTCTAGAAGACAATATTTATATTAAAACTCACAGCTTATGTTTTGTCTTATTATGCACGACACTTAACAGTTGTATAAATTAAGTTTGTATCTGAATTCTGTACCGTGTATCTGGCGACCCAAGATGGGTTGTGTATACCTATTTTGGGGGCGTCACAGCCTCATCTCGCTCAGCAACAGTGGTATCCCTATGAGCAAGAGCATCATCTCTCTCAACTATAGTGGCATCTCTACCAGAAAGAGATGTCAACATTAAGGCTCTAACCTGATCCCTCTCAAATGTCATCAAATGCAGACTCTGCTCTAAATACTCTGCAGAAGGTGGAGTTACAGTAGCAAAAATACTGGGAGAATCAACTAAAGTTGTTGTCAAACCAGCAAACAACTTATCCTCAATGGGAGAATCAGAGTCCTCCATAGGCTCCCCACTGTCAAAATCAGCACCCGGCTCTATGGATACAACCTCAGTCGATGTAATCTCTGCCTCCAACCATGCAAAATACTCTATAGAACGACCCGGATGGCTTGTAGTAAAATTAGCCCTCTCACGCTGGGCCCAACAGGCATAAACCCTGGACAAATCCGCTGCTGATAAAAGTCGAGATGACATATGCTGACCCAATGCCCCGTCGAAGGGATGAACATCCTGGAACTGATCAAATTGTGTCATTACAGCCAGTGGGTGATATGTGGTCACGCCTCTCAAACCATCCAAAGGAAGATAATCCATGCCAGATGCATAAGTGATGAAGCTGTAGGGAGAACTAAGCCCTGAACACGGCAGAATATCACATGGATCCTCGATCCTTGATAAGAAAACCGACCAAGAAGCTGCATCTGTACACTCTGCCGGCTAGAAGGAGTAAGACATGGATATCTCATGGGAAAAACAATAATCATGGAGTCGGAATATGCCAATCGGTCTCAAGTGTGTCATAAACCACACGTACAACAAGACCGAACTGCCTGAAAATACCCCTATAAGATGGGTGTGGCAATACGTGGCCGACCTCAAGGTCTCTACCACAATCATCGGTAAAATGGTATGTTCCTCTCGAAGAGCCCGCACTGCCATAACCACGTCGATGTCTAAATGATCCATGTATAGTGGCATGTACAGATAAGCCACTACACACATCAAGAGTGCATCTACCCTGGCAATATGCCAATCATCCTCCAATGTGGTGAAATTCTCGGAGTACTGCACATAACTGTCCAAAGAGCCAAATTTGTCAATCAGAAAACGCATGGACACTACATGCCCTAAGGAGATCTCATCTAGAGCAACCCTACACCTCAAACCTGTGAGGGTCATAAATTGACCGGCTCATATCGCCGACAGCCATCTAAGCGCAAGGCCTATCCAATGGCAAATCTGTCAAAAGTTCATACTCCTCCAATGTAGGAGTCAACTCCTGGGTCTTATATCAGAACACCTGCCTATCCGATACTCAGTGCTCTAGCATGCCCTCTACAAAAACTAATAGAACCTAGAACATCAGAAGGGTCACACAGTGCCGCAACAACTGATCTACGGTCACCCGATTTGTGGATGACAAACTATCATACCACGATCTCAAACAGGAGGCCACCAATACTGGTGGGGTATGATCAATGCGGCTAACTGTCGATGAAGACATCTGTAGGGACATGTCATAAGAACATCCGGGTGTCAAGGCTGAACATCTCTGGACATACATATACATAACATAATATATGCATGATAAGCAATAGATGGCAATATGATGTAGGGAATGGAAAATAGTACACATACATTCCTAAGTACATCATCATCTAAATATGTCATCTCTGTATACAGCTGGAAAATACAGGGAAATGGGGCACAGCCGCCCAACAACTAATAGAGGCCTATCAAAAGATGTAACGAGAATGGGGCACAGCCACCCAATATCTAACAGAGGTCTATCAAAAGATATAACAAGAAATGCATCCGAAGAAGTCAGTAGTGTTGATGTCTACATCATTCAACCTATCCATCTGATGTAACTCCTCCTGAATCACTGAATCTCCGCCAAGAGGGATATCAGGCCGATATAACAGAGGATCTGCACCGAAAAAACCATCTGAATATGCGCTCGGTCCAATTGTTAGGGTCAAGCTATCAATCTACGTCAAATGAGTAGGCTCTCGGACGCAGGCAATCCAATCCGCCATCATAACGGAGCCAGGAACCTTATCCCCCATGAACTGTGTGGCGCAGATCTGAGCTTCGATGGTACGAGGAGACCACCAACGGTAGAATGCCTCATGAGTGAACGGTCCCTCTGACAAATCAAAGCCATCAATTCCCACCAACGGGATATCTGTGAGACCCCGAATTTTATGAAATGAAAGTATTCAATTTTCTTATAATTATTCTATTTAGTAAATGGTTAAATTGATAAAAGGTTAAAGTTAAGGGTGATATTTGAAAAAAATTTCAAAGTAAGCAAGTTGTCATAAAATAATCGGTGATAAAAGTACAGTAATACACGTGGTTGCATAGTAGCACACGGTATTGATTATTGATGCTTACGTGAGAAGTCATTCGGTTTTATTCAATTATTGTCACAATATTTTATATTATTAAATCAATAATTGAGGCGACAAAGTTATTCATATTATTATTTGCAATATTGACAATGTTTAGAAGTTCTGTCAAGGAGAGGTTTGGTCACCTAATTGCGCGCCAATAAAGAGAAATCCTTATCAGAAAGCCCCCTCTTTCCTAGGAACGACCTGGTTGTTAAATATTATGAATTATAATATTAATGATGAATAAGTTCGTGTTAATTAAAGATGAAATTAATAGTTCCATTGTGTGGAAATTATTAGTGTTAGTGGAAATTGACATTTATTTCGATAATAATTAATGTTTGGAGGTTATATCGACCAATCGGGTAATTAATCGGATAAATGAGAAATTAATTGTTATTTATTCACATGATTATAACTATTTGTTCACAGTGTGTGTACTATTGATTCACATAATTTACTATTAGGGGAGTTGGTGTAAGATTGATAATACTTGCATGACTAAATTAAAATAGAGGTATAGATGAAGGTACTATACTATAATTAAATTTTTCACATGTTTAGAACTATTGAGTTACATGATTTACTATTGATTCACATGATTTACTATTAGGGGAGGTGGTGCAAGTTTGATAATACTTGGAGGACTAAATTAAAAATGAAGGAAAAGAGGAAGGTATTATACTGTAATATTTCAAGTCCCAAAACTTGCAATTATTGAAACTATATTTTTCTATAAATAGAAGCTCATTCCTTCATTATTTTTCACCAATTCACTAAAGCTATAGAGCAATTATTATAGAGAGAAATTATAGAGAGAAAGAAGAAGATAAGTCTGCTACCTCACTATTCCAGTATCCAGTCTTCTTTTGAGGTAAGGGATATTATTATTATAGTAAGGGGTATTATTCTTTCGTATTCATGAAGAGAGTTATTTTATTTCAATACTCGTAAGGGTTCTTATTCCATTCTTTATTATTATGTTGGAATAACATGTCTATGCGAAGTACCGCATACATGGTGAAATTCTTCTGTTATTCCATTCTTTATTATTCTGTGGGAATAACCTGTCTGTGCGGTCTATCACATGCCTGGTGAATTCTGTTGATATTCATTCTTTATTATTTTGTTGGAATATCCTGTCTGTGCGAATTACGCATGACCTGGTTCCATTCTTTATTATTCTGTTGGAATAACCTGTCTGTGTGGTCTATCGCATGCCTGGTGAATTTTGTTGTTATTCCATTCTTTATTATTCTGTTGGAATATCCTGTCTGTGCGGATTACGCATGACCTGGTTTCGTTCTTTATTATTCTGTTGGAATATCCCTGTCTGTGCGGATTACCGCATGCATGGTGAATGATCCTTCGTATTCATTCCTTATTAAATTGTGGAAATGATTTGTCTACGTGGATTATCACATGGCGGGGAAAAATCCATTTGTAGTTTCGTATATTCTATTATACTCGTCTGAGATATCATTTTTTTTGTACTCGTCATGAAATATCATTTTCTTTGGTATTTTTTTTATAAGTTATTATTCACAGGTTACTATTCACCCAGTTACTATTCACTCTGGTATTATTCACTCGGGTATTCGGGGTACTTTTCGTGCCAGAGTACTATTAACGAGCTACTGTTCACGGGTTACTATTTACCTAATTACTATTCACTCTAGTATAATTCACTCGGGTATTCGGGACACTTTTCGTGTCGGGGTACTATTCACGAGGTACTATTTCGAAGTACTATTCACAGGATACTATTCATGGGGTACTATTTACCCAAAAAATATATTTCTTTTTTGTCCAAATTATTTTTGGTACATGAATATTATTCTTAAATTTTACTCCACAAAGCAGTATCATGTTGACAATTTGGATATTTTTAAACTCTGGATAAATTTAAAGTCTTTAATATTTATCCTTGATTTCGTTTGATTAATGCTTATATCATTGTCATCATCCTCATGCTTATATTGTGATGAAAGTCATCTTTGGCTTACGTGCATAGATGGACTGTTGATTATTGGTTTTACAGTTATATATCTTTGGTTTACATGCAAAGATGGACTGTTGATTATTGGTTTTATAGTTGTATATCTTTTGGACTTACGTGCAAAGATGGACAGGTGTATGACATGATCATAACCACTGGTGATAATAACGAATATCCTTGGCCCGTAGTGTATGGATAATTCGATGATGTGATTGGCAGGATCATGATCATTAGTTAACAATTGAATGTCTTTGGTCGTAGTGCACTGACAGACAATTGATTGGTATGATCATGACCATTGGTTTTATAGTTGAATATCTTTGACCCGTAGTGCAAAGGTAGACAACTGATTGGTATGATCATTGTTATTACATTTGAATATCTTTAGCCTTTGGGGTAAGGATATTGAGTAAACGTTCTATTAAGCCTTTGTGGCAAGGAGAAACTGTTGAGTTATATGATTATAAATATGAATTGTGGATTTAACTATAATCTTTGGTAGTTTAGGTGAAGACAGGTGATGATAGTTCTTTTTATTTTGGGTATAACAAAGAACTGTCGTTGAGTATTACATGAATGAAATATTAACGATGGACTTTTAATTTAGAAGAGATAGTAGACATTATGTTCTACTTGACTCTTCTAATGAATTGCTTATTCCGCTGCAGTTGTTGATCTAAACTTGTTGTCTATTATATTCCATCAGTTGTTATACTGTTAAAGGCTAAGGATAATTTATTCTGCATTATCTTAGTCATAATAATTCTTACTGGGCTAGTTGAGCTCACCATTTTCTTTCACTATTCCTCTTCAGGAAATGAGAATATAGCTGGGACTAATCGGGGAACGGATTGGCAGTCCAGGATAAGTGGTTTTAGTAGTCCTCACTATTATGTGAAATAGTATGATAATAATTGTGATGAGGACTCCATTGAGAGTGGATATTGTCTAGAAGGACAATATTTTTGTTTAAACTCTCGGCTATGTTTTGTCGTATTTTTACACGATAGTTGTATTAAAGAAGTTTGTATTTGAGTTATGTACCATGTATTTGGCGACTCAAGATGGGTGATGTATACCTATTTTGGGGGCGTCACAATATCACTAATCGGTGGCTGCGACACAGGTAAATAACGCTTAGCTGGAGGACAGATCAGTATACGAATCTCTTTGTGGTGCTCCTGAGAGCACGCTCTACTAAATAGAGCTCTCATCCTCCATCTGTGAAGAGAGGAATGCGACGGGTGGACATCACCTGCTCGACACCAGTCGGGAAACCACTCTCAAAGCCAATTGTCAAATGGTTCCTCAAAATAAGGAACCCATGTAATAACATCGGTTATCAACAGCTCCAACTGTAAGAGTGAATGGGTAAAACCCTCAGCTACAGGAACCTCCACTAGCGTGGAGTGATGCCATCGCCGTCCCCGTAGATAGGTGTCTAAACCTAACAGGCTAACATGACGCAGACATGGAAGCCTCTTATAGGCCCAAAACTGTCAATATAAGATCAAATATTTGCGGTCAGTTAACACTCTTAACCCGAACAAGGGAAATCAAAAGAGAAATACTCACCAGCAGAAATGGATAAAATCCTAGCCAAGCCTTTGTCAAAGCCCTGCGAGCGCATGTGCATTCCCCTGAGAAAATAGGCAAAGGTATAGGAGCCCAAGTCAAACTCTCCAATACAGTCCACCTCTTATGTGGTGCTGACTAAAACGAACGACAGTGTGGAAGAGTTATCCGCCATGAAACAACCCCGGAGGATGACCAGGAACAATCGCCGAAGAATGCGATCCCTGAATCTCCTGTCATCGGGCAATGCCTCACTCAACGCCCCACTCGTGGCGTCTATACTCTAAGGACCAGCATGAACTATCCTACCTTTGAGCGCCTTAACCGGGACTCCTAGCAAGGATTTGATGACATTAGGGGAAATGTCAGCTATACAAGGCACTGGCGCCCCAGAAAACTCCATATCGATGATAAACCATCAATCCATCGACGTCATCATCACCTCACAATCTAGCAAATGGAGAGACTAAATTTGGTGAAACCAGCGTATAGACAACGCCCTGAGGTAACCCCAGGGAAAACGGTGGGGGAGGATGGAAAAGAACGCATTGAAACCCCAAGCATGCATAATCTCTCGGTACTCTGGGTGAAGAGTCTGGTACAGAAAGTGTATACTAAATCAGTTCCCTCGAGACTGTGTAAAGCTGAGAACCTGCATCACAAATACAAATCAACATCAGAACCCTTACTCCTCATCAATAGGAAAAAGGAAGATCAAACACAGTTTTTACCTCGTTCACATGCAAGTAAATCAAAGGGTGGCGACTCAAATCGTCCAAAAGCTTTAGAATCATCACATTAATGGCTGGAAGATCCCTGAAGGGAATAGAAGCAGCAGGAGTAGGAGCCGCAACTGGTACATCCTTCTCCTCATCCTTAACATTCGGTACCTTAACCCGTATAGGAAGAATCACTGACTCCATCAACTGACGAGGTTGTCGAGTTGGGCGAGGTCGAGGCACATCAGAAGCTCTCCTCCTCACACCTGAAGAGGTCTTACAAGAGCTGCTCGGCTGGTCTAGATCTATATATCTGGACACAAGTCTCCAAATCACCTCAAAAAGGGTGTGGTAAATTCTAACCTAGAGCTTTTAAAATGCTTTTTATGTCTATATGCATGCATGCATTACTTTAACATACACCTATAGTAGAGTTAAAAATATATGTCTATTCAATGCCTAGACTCATGGAAAATTTTACCAGAGTCTCCTTTGTAAAAAGGACTATCCACGTGCACGTAGGCATGACTAGGTGGCCATTCAATAGCACACCAACTCACAGTCATAAACATCCTATATGCATGAAAAGTGTTAAAGTTATAATCCATAAGGGTAGTTTAATTATCAGGATTACTGTATTTTACAACCTTTGCTCATTTGTCCTCAAATAGGATAATAAATAGCAGAAAAAGGGTGCCAAATTGTACTGTTTCAAAAGTCAATTTTTTTCACATTAATATGTTCAGCATGGTTAAATACTAATATTTACTATGTTGAATAAATTTTATCAAGTCATATGAGCATGCATAATCACTACTATGTGTTTAGAAGCATTTCATGTGATAAATCATTTTCCAACGAACAAAACTAGAAAAGAAGACATGTATACGTTATCAAGATAGTGCAGAACACTTGTACGGTGACGAATTTTGCAGAAAACAGCTCGAACTCAGTAGATCCGAAGAAGAACTCTTGGATTCTCTATGTGTGGCTTCAATTAAAAATGACTTATGAAAGGGAAAGCTAGCTGAAATAGACCCACATATGGCCACGGGTCTACCTGTGACTGCTGCAGGTCCACCTGCATCTATCCCAGGTGGTTCCCACCTCCTCTGGCCTCGATCCAATTTGAGTTGCAAAGGAGGTCCCACAAGCTGAAAAAGTCAAATCAGGAAAAAAGACGCTACGCGATTAAGCGGAAAAGCCTGAAATCCTAATTTTCGGAGACCAAACTGCGGGTCTACACATCAATCATTGGTATTCGCCCTAACACAGGGTTTACAAAGCTGATGATCACAATTGTTGCAGACTACCTTTTGCAATACCTCACAAAGGTCCAATGCCATTGACTTGAGGTTGTGATTCCAATTGCAACCATACATTTCATCAAAAATCTCTCCCCAGCGGGGATTTTATACAACTTCAGCCGTTTGCAAGTAAATCCAACAAAGCATAGGAGGTGGTCCGATGATGTTAGCCGTTGAAACACATTTCAGTGAAGGTCAAACAACTTTTACGTTATCAGCCGTTGGCAAGTAAATCCAGCGAAGCATCGGAGGTGGTCTGATGATGTTAGCCGTTGAAGCACATTTCAGTGAAGGTAAAGAAGCCTTGACGTTATCAGCCGTTGGCAATTAAATCCAACGAAGCATCAGAGGTGGTCCGATGATGTTAGCCGTTGAAGCACATTTTAGTGAAGGTCAAACAGCCTTGACATTATCAGCCGTTGGCAAGTAAATCCAACGAAGTATCGGAGGTGGTCCGATGATGTTCAGCCGTTGAAGTACATTTCAATGAAGGTCAAGCAACCCTGACATCATTATCCGTTGGCAAGTAAACCCAGCGAAGCATCGGAGGTGGTCTGATGATGTTCAAGAACATTTCAGGGAAGGTCAAGCAGCCTTGACGTTATCAGCCGTTGGCAATTAAACCCGGCAAAGTATCGGAGGTGGTCCGATGATAGTAGCCATTGAAGGACATTTCAACGAAGGTCAGGCATCCCTGACAACATAAACTGTTGGCAGTAACTCCAACAAAGCACTTGAAAAACCTGGCGATACAAACCAGGGAAAACCATCCTCATCGAAAAGGACCGATGATGGAATTTGTTATACAAGTCTTCATTGGACAAAGCGTAATTCTCCAAGAGTCTCTCGCATATGAGAAGAACATCTGCGGTGGAAAGTCTGCACTAAGGGTTAAGGACTTTGGTGATAACACCAAATGTCAACATCCTCTGGTCTCATTTATGGAGAAACCTCCATTCCATGCATTCAACAAACATTTACATCAAGCTGCAGTACATTACATCATGATTATCTTGTCACATTTCAAGTGTCTAAAGATCTTTATCCTATCCATGTCGTTGCATTGCATGAATATGATAAAGAGGGGCATCTGTAGACACTCAAAATTTTGCATTCCTGTTACTAACCGTGCAGGAGGGAAAAATTGTCTTCTAGAGATAACCCTGGAAGTCAAATCAGCTCAATCCCAGAGATAACCCCGGGATACTCAGTTTTCAACCACGGAGACAACCCCGAGATATTTAGTTTCAATCTCGGAGACAACCCCGGGGGATTCAGTTCCAACCTCAGAGATAACCCCGAGATAGTCAGTTTCAACCTCGGAGATAACCCCGGGAGATTAGGCACACCTCAGAAATAACCCTGAGGACATTCAGCACCTACAACAGCCCAATCTCAGAGATAACCTTGAGCAACGACTGCTACATCTGTTCAAAGCTAGAGATAACCCTAGTAAGGGGCAAAATCATCATTTTGCCACCTCGATACTACATTCATGTCGTCTTAACATCATTTCAACCCACATTTCATATGAAGTGTCCCACAAGAACCATAGCTCAAAATCCTGAGTGATTACAACACAAGACATCACACCAGATATAATTTGAAGACTTGAAGATCTGGTCATGGACCCATCTTCACGGCTTCGTACAACCTTTTATCCCATGCCATTGTGTAGCTCTCGACAATAGCATTCTGGAAAGGTATATCACACCTCAATCGGATGTTCGGATTGAAAGGTATGAAGGTTCGAGCGGACAGCGCGTTGCACGAGTGCATGTACTTCGAGATGATAGGACCCGCATGGCCCAGGGAAACCCGGGCAGTCGTAGGTAGACCCACGGCTGCCGCGGGTAGACCCGCGACGATCAGATATATAAATAAAATCCTTGGGTTGGTCATTTTAAGAAAGAGATGAGCGAGAAAACTCTGTCCATTTGAGTTCATAAACACATCTAGAGTGCTCTAAACTGAATGATTCTTCTTTGTAAATACTTGTAAGCTCGTGTTTTGCTATATACTAAAATTTAACCGGTGGAAACCGAGTTTTCAGGCGTCAAAAGCTATCTGAAGTCTTCTTGGCAGCCCACTGTAAGATATTTTAGATTTTTAAGCTTTTTATCACTTATGTATATATATATATATATATATATATATATATATATATATACTCACGTTGAGAGTCGCGTCGTGTGGGTATGCCCGGATCGTCGATCCGTGGCTTTTTAGTGCTTTTATATATATATAAATACTTATATATATATTATATATCTGTTTGATTAAGCCTGGATATACATCCGGAGCATTTATTGCTTTTGTATATATATATATATATAAATACTTATGTATATAACATCTTTCTATCAAATTCGGTTTGACTGAGTCTGGATATACATCAGGTGCATTTACTGCTTATATATATATACATATCAGTCAGGCATGGAGATCACTTCGTGGTCATTTACTGCCTTTATATAATATATATTTAAATTTCTGTCTGGCATGGAGTTCACTTCATGGCCTTTTCTGTCTGGCATGGAGTTCACTTCATGGCAGTTGATTGTTCATATTTATATATATTTACAGCTTTTATATGTATATAACTGTTTATTAGCCTGCGGGTTAGATTTGCCTAAATCTGACTATTTCTCACTTTAACAGGTTCAAGGTGACTAAACTAGAACCGTTGAAGCTGGAATGCTTAGATTTACTCAAATCTAATTCGTTTTCTAGCTTTTGTTGCGGGCTAGATTTGTCTCAATCTGGCTATTTCTCACTTTAACCGGTTCATGGTGACTAAACTAGAACCGATGAAGCTAAAATAGTTTAGATTTATTCAAATCTAGTTATTGTTTTAGCTTTTGTACATATTGCTTTATCATGTGAGCCTAGGAATCGTATGATTACAAAGTCAGTTCCCGAATCTAGATTCGGTTCCCATGATGGACATTTTCAGCTGCCACCAGCTTGTAAATTATTCACGGTGTCTGAATTTGCTTAGATGGCTCTCATGCCCACAAGGAGTCCGGCACTGCTATGTATCTTATTTTCTCGAAGATGTTTCACATCTCGAAAAATAAAAGCAATCAAGCCGAACACTTAATAAAAAGGAAGTATCAAAGACCTCAATTACTATTGAGCATAAGGGTTTAAAAACCTGTTTTACAAAACATCACTGCTGTATCTTGTTAAAATTGAATTTTTATACAAAGTCAAACCCTTTGTATATAGGTGCGAACGAGGCATAACACTATTTTCAAAAACAACTGAACATACCCACACACACACATCCAGCTAAAATTTTAATAAAAAGTGGCGGTAACCGTGTTATCACGGAAGTCGGGGGGTGCCTAACACTTTCCCTCCGCTTAATCAAGCCCCCGGACCCTAACGAATTTCGATTTTGCAGACCAGTTAAACAGTATCACATCATTAGGTCTTTGTGCAAACATTTTCTCGGTTGAGTTGGTGCAACCATTTAAAAATAATCAACTGGCGACTCTTACCGTCAAATCGTCGACACAAGATCTATACCCTTCAGCCCAATCACTTCATAACATACCATTCACAATGCTCCTATGGATATTTGGCCTTTGGCCCAACGGATTACGGGGACTGTACCATTCAACCCAATCACTTTCCTTAACAACTACTATTATCCTCTCAAAAATTTAATTAAATATTTATCCTTTATTTACTTAATTATCATAATAAACTCTTGTTCATAATTAAGGCTGTAAAATAAATCAAACAATTCAAACTTGATTCATACTCGCTCGACTAAAAGTTCGATTCGAACTCAACTCAAAATTTAAACGATTCAAATATGAACAAATTTTAAAGTTCAATAAATTACTTGAATATCTTCAAATTGTAATTTTCTATTGATTCTTGAATGATAATCGCTCAAAACCTCGATTCGAAATCGTGCTTACGAATCTCAATCAAAGTTTATTTCATACTTGATAAATTTTATGAATCAAATCGTATGAACTTAATATTCGGCTCGACTTGATTCAGTTCATTTCCACCCCTTATAATAAAGTGCTCCTTTTGTCCAAGTATATATGTCCTATTTTTTCTTTTAATTTGTCTAAATTTATTTGTCCTCTTTCATTTGTAATGTTATTTTTGACTTTATTTTTCCAAAAATACTCTCATTAACTTAAACAAAATTCATTGAATGCATGGAAAAAATTGCACAGTTAACTTTAATATTGAAATCACAATCACACCTCTCGTTTTTTTATATGTATTTTATTGTTTTAAGTTTTAATAAAGAGTTAAAAGATAAAACAAAAAAAAATAATTAAGTTTAGTAATTTGGAGATCAAAAAAATGTTTTTTAGGCGAGTATTATTCACGTTGTCCGCGTGCTTTGAAATAAGTCATAGCCGAACGGCCATTAATATTAGAAAACACAATCACGATTTATATAAAGCATTTTGATGCTTGCTGCAAAATAATCGATCCATTTTGAAATCGAAAATGGAAGAAAAAGCTGCAGAAATCACCAATGAATCAACCTCGTCTTTGTTCCCCCTCTTCCCCTCAAACCCCAATTCCGCCCTTACCAACATCAACACCGATGCCGTTTCTTCTCTCTCCGCCGCGCCGCCGCAATGGCTATCCAATTCCAGCTTCACCACTGACCTCTCCGTCATCAACGACGTCCGTTTCTTCTCACTACGACACTGTCTTCCAATCCAACGTACTCCGAGAAGAAGACCAGGAAGAAGAAGAAGAAGAAGAAGAAGAAAGAGATACTACTACTAGGGATAATAGAGTGCGACCTCAGTACGAATTGGTGGATTCGTCGGCATCAGATGAGAACTCCTCTGAAGGGAAGGAGGATAAGAAAGAGAAGAAGAAGAAGAAGAAACGGAAAAGGAGGAATCGATCCAGTGAGGCGGCTGCACCATTGGACTATGGTCCTTCAAGAAAGCCCGATGTTAAGTCTTGGGCGAATACTACTAATAAAGAGTATTACTTTGATTCTCGTGGTGATCGCGACAATTTGGCTTTTGGATGTATTTACAGGTATGTAAATTTTATTAATCCTAATTTGGGACACTTTTTTTGATTATGTATTTTGTTTTTAGCTTAATTAATAATGCATGAAGTTTCTCATCTAGATGATGTTAATCCCAAATTGTAATTAAGTTTTAAAAGAAGAGTAGAGAAAAATTAAATGGCTAGAGAAATGAAAAGACTGGTAATTTTTTGCCTATTTTTTGTGAGTCGAGAAAGATAATTTTTAATTTTTTTTACCTCTTATTGGGAGTTGAGAATAATAGGGTGGAAAATAAGTGAAATATATTATTGTTTGACCATGGTCTCTTATTCTATGATAGAATATGGTATTGATCAACTTTCTAATTTGTTTGCGGGGAAAAGAATATGAAATTGTAATCAAACTTTTTCTTCTCTCTGAATTGGAGAGAAAGTTAATTTTTTTTTCTTCTCCTTTTCAAGTGTTCATTTCATCTCTAACTAATATTAGTAATGGAGTATATCTCTTCTTCTCGAACCTTCAAAATGTAGAATATGGGGATTAGAAACATTGTTTCCTTTCTTTTGTGTTATTCCCTTTTCTAGTTGTCGACCCTGAAATTTTATATATCCTGGCATTGGTATATGGTTTGCTTTATGCAGAATGGACGTTGCCCGCTACAAGTTGCATTGTTCTACATCCGGGTGTGGTGTAAATCATGCACTGTATCACCGGAATAAAAAAAGTTGGGCTTTTGATGGAGATAATGATATTAATGCCCTGGATAGCAAACTTAAATCTTCGGGTCGTTATTGGTCTGCAAGGTACACTGCACTTGAACGACATAAGAATTTCAAGAGACTACGAATTCTTGCACCTGAAAGACATACAGCGAGTATGGCTGCTAATTTCATTCCATTATCAGATGATTGTGAAGGTTCTGATGGTGGGTCAGTTTCAAGAGCATTGGTAATTGAGGAATCGTGGGAAGATGTAGTGTTACGGAAAACGAGGGAGTTTAATAAATTGACGAGAGAATATCCCCACAATGAGAAGGGTTGGTTAGATTTTGCGGACTTCCAAGACAAAGTTGCCAGTATGCAACCTCAGAAAGGTGCTCGTTTGCAGACTCTTGAAAAGAAAATTAGTATACTAGAGAAGGCAGTTGAGGTCAATCCAGATAATGAAGAGCTGCTGCTGAGTCTTATGAATGCTTATCGAAGCAGAGATAGCATTGATATCTTGATTGCTAGGTGGGAGAAGATACTTGTGCAACATTCTGGGAGTTGGAAGTTGTGGAGAGAGTTTTTGCTAGTTGTTCAGGGGGAATTCTCTAGATTCAAGATTCCTGAAATGAGGAAAATATATGCCAATGCAATCAGAGCTTTATCTGCTACACGTGGCAAGCAGTATAGGCAGGTTCTCATATTTCAATGTTTATATTTACCTTCACATTCATTACAAAGACCATTTTGAAAATAATTTGCATATAAATAAATTTTCTGTTTTTCTTTGGGATCTTATTGCTCTTATTCTTGTTAACTTGATATATTTAATAAGTTTAAGATACATTTGATAACGATAGATAACTAGTGGACAGCTGATCTAAGTTGATAGATGATGAAAGGTTATAAGAAAAAAGTGAATATGATAGATAATAAGTATTTAAGTGGCTAATGTAAGTCCGTAGATGATGGAAAGGTATTTTCCTACTTGATTACAATTAAATTCTGCTGCTCCACATAATTAATGGTTTAAAGCATGTTTACAATAAAATTAACAAACTGGCATCTTTTGTGATCTTGTCATATACTTTGCTTCTTTTCTTAAAATTTATTTATTAAATTGGATGCTTTGTTTTGTTTCTATGAGATTAGTATGATGCTGTACTATTTTTATTTGCTTTGCGGGTTACTCCTCACTTTCTGAGGGCGTGAGACCAGTCTCTCACAACTCAATTCACTCTTATACAAATTATTATTTTTTATTATTTAGGAGCCAAAGCATTTTTGCTATTTAGATTTGGGTTTTGAAATGTTCCAAAGATGTGTTTGTCCTTGTTCCCTCTACATTAATTGAAATTGAGTTGGTTTTTACATTTTACTGCTTCTGTAGACATAGGCAAAAGGTCACAAATTATAGTTATTCACACCAGAAAACTTGAGGATGAGTTTTCTATGATGTGCTGGAAAGTAATGTACAAGCTTCTAAGAGAATTAATTAAAGAGGAATTTCAAATGTTCTCCACTAGGCATAACAATGAAACCTGGTGTAGCTGGAGTTACTATTTGAATTCTGAAAACAGAAATAAGGGAAAGAAACTAAGTTCTTCAGATTCCCCTACTGTTCTTTATGCCTAAGGTTCTGATTACGATTTACAGAGAATATCCCATACCATTTTACTGAAAATTTGAAATTAGAAAAGTAAAAAACTAGGTTTTATTTTCAAGATTTTGCATGTATTTCCCCCTTTCTCTATGTTACTTAGTTATATCATTACTTTTTAATGATGTGAAGCCTTCACATTAGGAATTTGACTCCAATTGCTGTTTCTTGATGCAGGTTAACCAAATTGCTAGTGCACATTTGCTTGATCCAGCTATCATTCAAAAAGAACTTGGTCTGGTTGATATATTTCTAAGCTTATGCCGATTCGAGTGGCAGGCTGGCTACCAAGAGTTGGCTACGGCTTTATTTCAGGCAGAAATTGAATATTGCTTGTTTTGTCCTTCTTTACTTCTTGGAGAGCATAGTAAACTAAGACTATTTGAGTACTTCTGGAATAGTAATGGTGCCAGAGTTGGGGAAGATAGGGCTCTTGGCTGGTCAAGCCTGGCTGGAGAAAGAGGAGGAACAGAAGCAAAAGGTTCTTAATGAAGAGTCAGAGGAAATGGATGAAGGTGGTTGGACAGGTTGGTCTGAACCATTATCCAAAAACAAGGATCTTGATGGAAGTCAAGAAAATGTGGCTGACAATACTACGGATGTTGAGGAATTTGATGATGAATTTGGATCGAGAGATGTTGAGCCAGAAAAAGATACTGCCACTTTGCTGAAAATGCTAGGCATTGAAGCTAATGCCGAAGCTATTGATGAGGTCAAAGACACTGTAACTTGGGCTAGATGGTCAGAAGAAGAGTTATCAAGAGATTCTGATCAATGGATGCCTCTTCATGCAAAAGATGGTACCTCTCTCTCTCCTGCTGTGTTCATGTGTATATCTATTTACCTATGGCTTCTTAGTAGCTTTTATCACTTCTTTGGCTAATTTTATTATATAATCCCTTTGGGGACAACTTGGCTCTAGGTACCCCTTTCGGCTTAGGTGATGGTTATTGTTTTGAGCTTATATAGGTCCCAACTCAAAGTATCTAAGTTGCTTTAACGTCGCATATATTTCCCAATAGTTACAGGTTTATAATTCAGAGGTGCATTGAATCTAATAAGCAATCTGAATTGAGATCTACAAATTTTGACACGTGTTCGTACGTGTAATGTTGCATCTCTCTCCTACTAGCAAAAACCTACTTCTAATAACTCTTGTAGTGTGCTCAATGAGGTAGATTATCTTGAACAGAACTCCTCTAGAATCACCCCCCAAAGTATTCTGAGTTAGTTTATGTTTACACACTTAACCAAAGGGCATACCTATTGCAATTTCATTAGACTGGCATATCAAACACCATGTGTTGGTAGAACTTCCCTCGCGAAGAAATTGAAAGAAGTAACAAAAAGAAGTTGAACAGATAATTGCAGAATTAGTGGTAAGGTGTATCTGAGGAGTGATTAAGGTTTCATACATGGAGGTTTTTGAGGACAACATATTTTGAACAATTTAGTATGAGGGTCCCAATCTTATTGGATCCGGAAAGTAAGTGCATAAGTAGATTTACATGAAGACAACCACCATGGTACTATCAATGCCTTCATTTTTCGTCAGGCGAACAAAATAATCCCACTGATGCGATATGCCACCTCACGCTGTTGCACAACCCCCTTGCTGGAGTTCTTCAGACTTGTCTCCATCCTCATCCAGATTTGTTTAGTTTATAGTATCTTTCAAAGAAGTTGCTGGGTTGCTATTTTCATCTCTAACGTGAAGTTAAGTTGGTGTAACTGGTTTTCTTGTCAGTTGGTTTGAAAGGGGTTAATCGGTTACGGTTTTGTGGTCTTGTTTGCTAGGGTGGGTTGATGGTGATTCTGGCAACGTCACAAGGATGTCTGATTGTGCTTCATGGGTTTGGAATATCTCAACAGTTTCTGGTGTGCAGGTTTTCTGAATCACACTTCCTTTTATTGTCTTCCTTTAGAAATTGTTGCTAGCTGAATGCTTGCTTATGGATGTCAGCTCTTGAATCTCGAGGTGGGAGAATGAACTGTATTGTTTGTGCAATGTATAAAGAAAAGTGGGGAGATGAATAGTTGTGGTTGGTTTGCCACTTAAATATTGGAATTTGGAATTATTTGCGATTATTGGGAATTTATGTAGAGGCTATTTGACATTTTGACTTTCGATTATGAAAAGAGCAGTCTTCGAAAGGGTTAGAAGTCAGATTCATATAGGTAATAGGCTCCAGTTTACTAGTAGCGGTTTTAGAGTTTGATGGTGACTTGTGTTTTATGGTGAAAATCATTGATGTGGGTCCACCACTCATGGGTTTTCAACCTTCTAATTTTCATCTCGTAATCCTTGTATAGATACTTTAAGATCCTAAGTCAATTATTGAACAAAGATTGAGCTTGCTGAAACTTGATCTTCGCCATATTTGCTCAACTGGGTCTTACGTTAGGCCAAGAGTTGTTATAGGGCAGAGGCCAGAGAGTGATAACTCAACAAAGGTCCAATCATTATAACTATTGCACTTTGAGGTAAACTAAAACTTTTGCTCAGTCTAGTTTGCCTAAGCATCAGTAGCTTCTGCAGTAATCGAATAGCTAAAAGAGGGGCTAACAACAATAATGTGTTTACTCAACTTGGTTCTATGAGAGGGACTTGCAATAATAATGTCTTTGATTGAGTGGGTTCCATCATAGGGGCTAACAACTTAACACATTTTAGTAGGCCTAATCGTACTAGGGTTTTCTTTTGTTTACAACTTATTGTTGACGCAGGATAAACCCGACCCGATCACATTATTTGGACCAACACAAGAGGCTTTGGAAGCCCATGTCCCAAGCTCAAAACTTAATTCTAACTCGGGTTCTTTTGAGGAGATTTGGGTTGAAACTTGTAAATGCTTTGGGTAAGGAGATAAGGGTAGTAATGATTTGGCTTCTTTTGTTGGTCAATTATGGGATGGGGTTGGGATGAGAAAGGGAGGATGATGCGAATCGTGACAAGTAAAGATTAATTATTCTTATTAAATAAAACAATTGTAACTAGTAATGATATTTTTATTATAATTGTTAGATTATTATAGAAGTTCAATTATAATAGTAGATTAAAATTAGTTCTTTCCTTTTCTAAGTTAGAATTTTTAATTGGCTTCTAAGTCTTAATTTTTCTATACAAGTGTTAGGGATTCTAGGAGCATGATTGTAGGAGTAATGTGGAGTGATATGTGCTAGTCATTGATAGATTGATTACTTTTCTTGTATAGCATGCGTCTTAGTCTATAAAAGTCTCAACTCTTATTTTTACTTTTATTTTTACTTGATATGATTATGGAATAAACTTCTACTTTACAATAAGCATTGTAATCCTCCATGTTTGTTGAGAATTGAATTATTATTGATTTGAGATGAGAGCTATTTGCTTTATTGCATGTTGTGTTTTTCTACCAGTTCTTTGTGGGGATAGGTAATTTTAACCTATTCTTTCTTCATCCAAAAATCTATTTTCTAATCCTTCCTAAATTTGTCCTGAATTAGAGTAGGCGAGACCTACTTTTTTAAATTAAGGTAGTTTCTTGGAATGTGCGTGGTTTAGGGGTTAAACACAAGCAGTAGTTGATGAAGTTAAAAGGATTCCTTGGATGTGATCTTCTTTCTAAGACTCAAAGTTTAAGGTTATGGATATATTTTTAAGAGCATTTGGAAGTCTAAATCTAAGGAATGAAATTTTATTACCTCTTGTGGTCCTTTCATGGGCATTATTGATATGTGGGATATTAGGAGCGCTTTTAGGTTAGATGTTCATATTTCTTGTTTGTGCGATTAAAAATTCGTGGGAGAGCTGAGTGGTGGTTTAACTCGGTTTTGATTGAAGAAGCTTAGGTTTGTTAAGGATAAGAAGTGTGGAAGGTGCGCAAGTTTGAAAGGTCGGAGGGGTGCTCTGTGAATTTGCTTAATAAACATGCTTTCTTGAAGGATTATTATGAAGAGTTGATAATGAGGGAGGATATTAGTTGGAAGCATAAGGTACGGTTCAAGTGAATTAGGGAGGGAGATTACAATTCTAAGTTGTTTCATATTTGGTTGTTTTAGTAGGAAGAATTTTATTAAAGAGATTGAGGGAGTTTCACAAGACTTTGAGGAGCAAGGGTTTCATTGTGTCATAGTTGTCATGGTGGACGACTAGGCGTTTTGGCGCTAGAGAATGACAAGGCGACACCTTGGACGTCGAGCTGTTAAGGCTCACGCCTTGGTAGCTAACCCAAGTTAAGTGATCAAGTCATTTTGTATCCATGACTCATCATAACCCATGTACTTGTTGTGTAGTGTAATTTTATTACTTATTAGACTTGTAATGTGTGATGGGTGTTGACTTGGTTGATTCTTTATTTTTTACGTTGTGTTTGTTGGCTTGTTCTACTAGTTTTCAATGTCAATTGTTTTATTTTTGAATTTTGATTGTGAAGTATTCATATAATTGTGCTTTTTAATTGTATTCCGTAGTGTTAGTTATGATGTTTTGAGTTTTAATGTATATAAAATTATATTATTCAATATACTTTTGAAGTAAAATAAACAAATGTATAAATTACACATTGTTAACGACTTGTCGCCATACGGACGCCTTATTGCCTAAGCGTTTTGGCGGTTAACTACCATCGTGTCTCGTCGTGGCACCGTGAAAATTATATTTGTGTACACTATTAATTAATTTTTTATCGATTAGTATTCGAGGAGTGTACTTTGAGATCAATGCCTGAGGGTTTGGAGCGGTGCCCGACAACCTTTTGAAGAGGAAGAGGTGGTATGGGTTGAGTTTAATTTTGGTTTTCTGAGGATGTAAAAACATTTAGAAAATATTAATTTATACATGTATTTTTATTGCGTCTTAGAATCCATGCCACACATTCTCAAGAAAAGGAGTTGTGCAGCCGAGCGAACACACTGTTTATTTTCATTACTGTATATTGTGATGCATCAATGGGTATGACAATGCACATTCTTCTATTAATACAATGAAGATAAATCACAACCACATGACCACTCCTAGGAGGAAAAGGATGAAAGAGATATATCACAGGAGAATCTTTTAATATTTACATCATCTATTTTTATTAATTAAAGAGGGAAATATGGATTTTTTCCAGGTGTAACACTACCATGCTTAACCGGTTTGGCTGCATTTGGCTTCACACATGTTAACATATTACTAGATTTTCATCTTTCCAAAAAAATTTTCCAGCTGTATATGCTTGCAGATTCTATTGTATCCATCCTTTCTGACGGTAATAAATTAACTGATTTTTCTGTAAAGCAGAGGTTTCTAACGGCGATGGGATAGCAAATGGAGAAGGTGACGAGCATTTCTCAAGGGTAATATTGTTTGAAGATATCAGTGAATACCTCTTCTCAGTGAGCTCACAAGAAGCTTGCCTGTCTTTAATTTTCCAGTTTATTGATTTTTATGGTGGGAGGATCTCTCAATGGTTAGTATTTCAAATCTCATTTTTGATCTAAATTCATTGTTCATTTTTGCTCATTTTCAATCTTATCGATATCTTTTTTGGTTATTCATGAGAAGATGTATGTCTATTCATATTCGGCGTTTTTAAACCTTTAGTTAACTGGTGGTCTTTCAGTATGAATGAGCTCATTTCTTTGGGAGTGTGATATGAGCATGAATTACAACAGTTTTACCTAATTGACTTGATGTGAAAATGTTAATCGTCCTTTTTCCCCTAGGCAGACGAGGCCCTCATTCTTGATCCCATTTGAGGCATTCATTAGTTCATTAGTTGGGCTTTGGCCAATTCTCTCTCTCTCTATGTATAACTTTTAGTTTTATAAAACAAGGGCTAGCCGCTGGTCAACCTTGGTGAGGAGGTGTTAGGTGCCTGCCTAGGCACTTGGGCGCTGACCATTGACCATCATCTCTGTCGCCATCCACTACCCATCACTGTAACTTGTTTCCTCCTCTTCTCCAAAGAATATGTGCTGCTACAATCTGTTTTCTTTTACCAGATGAGATGGGATAACGTTAGATTTTATCCATTTAATTTATTAAATTTACTTCTAAGTACCCCAAATTTCTATCATAGTTCATACTTGGCCCCATAATTTAACAATGTTTTAAATCAATTCTTAAACTTTCACTTTATGCAAACGTAACCTTTATTTTACCATAAATACAAAGGAATACACTTGGTTTTATTACGAATATAAAAAATAATAATAAAACTACATTGCCTAGGGAACATGCCTACGGAGATGCCTATGCCTCATCTACAAGGCCTAGGCACTCGAAGCTCCCTTTGCCAGATGCCTACTGCCTAGGTACATCTAATGCTTTTTAGAACACTGATAACTTTTGTATCTCGGAAGGATGAAACCCTCTCTCTCTCTCACTTTTTCCCCTTTTTTCGCGTGTGTCCAATCAATCAAGCATTCCACGCTAACTTGGCACAATTGTTAAACTAGATAGGGTAGCATAGTGTTACTAACAAGTGACTATGAATTTATTAACAATTACAATGTGATGTTTGATCCAGGTCTCCTAGCTGATCCATGTAATTATTACTTTAGGAATGGCATGATATGGTTGTGAAACCCTAACTAAAACTAACCCAAGTTTACATGAACGGGTAAATAGTTGGGGCTAAAAATATACAAAATTGTCCAACTCAGAAAGGTACGATTTATGTTGGCTCAAGCAAGGTGCATTCTCTGTTGGTATTTGTGGAATTTATGAATTACTAATTCATTTTAGGCCCATAGTGTCTCTCTTAATGAAATATATCTTGTAGCTCTTGGCCCTATAGACCATCGACAAAAGTTCAAGATATTGATTGCAGGGACCTATGAAGCACATATATGATGGTAAGTATGAGTATTGCTTCGGGCACTTCTCGGAAATGGAAAAAATAAAAAAATGATGAGAAAATGTCGTCGAAACAATAATTTTGTTTCCTTCTATTTTTATTTATTTAGATATAAGAGACAAACATTTGGAAACGATGGGGTTACGTGTTCGATCTGTGAATGATTGAGGTACATAACATGATTTTCTAATTTAAATGGGGTTTCTTGTTTCTCCTTGGTCATCTGGCATGTTCTTTGGGGGCATTTTTGTGTCTTATTTTTGTAGAGATCGGAGAGCTGTTCTTTTTGGAGTATTTTCTTTAAATTTACATGTTGTAGGGTGGGTGGACTCCTTGCACCCCCTTTTGAATTTATTTTCTTTAATCTTTTAGTAAAGTTCATATATGTGTGTATATATATATATATAGTGGATGAAAAATCAAAATAACTTTTAAACAAAGAAAACTCTTGCTTATGTCGATTTGCCCTGGCGAGCAGAAAAACAAACAAAACCTGTGCACCTGGCGATCAGCTAAAACAAACAAAACCCTTGCACTAGCTTACAAACAGACATAGGGAGAAAGGAGGATAGAGAGAAAGGAATCGGTAAGTGAACTTATGTAGCGAAAGAGGGGCCTCGTGTTTTATATATATATGGTAAAAATGGAGGTACACAGCCGTGTAACTTTTAAAGTTACACGGTCTACGATCGTAGAGTGATTTCACTCTACGATCGTAGAGTAGTCCACAGATAGTAGAGTGAATTCACTCTACTATCGTAGAGTAGTCCACGATAGTAGAGTGAATTCACAAATCGTGGAGTGACTACTCTATACGATCGTAGAGTGAAATCACTCTACGATCGTAGACCGTGTAACTTTAAAAGTTACACGACTGTGCACCTCCATATTCCCCTATATATATATATATGAAAAGTTGATAAGAAAACAATCTTAAAAGCACAACAAATTCATCCCAAGCATCGTAGAGCTTCAAATCTTTTACAGATGTAACAAAAAACATGTAAACAATCGCGTAAGCAAGCTATCATTTGATAAGTGAAATTAGTCAAATTACCTTCAAGGATCGCAAAAGAATATTAGAAAACTGAAACTAAAAAATGACCTCGACTCCTCTAATGCTAATCCCTTGATACAAATTTTTTTAATCTATCTTGCTTTGTTGGGTAAGTAAAGCATGCTTGAGCTTTGATATCAATTGCATATTTACATACAAGTGGCAAAGGTAATTGAGGTCGTATTTTCAATTTTACGCCCTTTATAATGGTTTGTGTATAGATCACATTCTCTTTTCTGTGGTGTCGTTACCTATGTTTGCTTTAGCATCATTTCTTATTCTCATGATTCATGAATGGGTTGATTACACTCTCAAGATACAGAACTTTTTTCTTTGTAGGACTTCAACAAACAGTTCAACATGGGGCGAGAAAATTCTCAGCTTAGAGACGCTTCCAGATTCAATCTTGGATAATCTGAGAAAGGTTCATGATGTTTTAACCAAAGCAGAAAGAAGTCCAAGTAGTTTCAGTTTAGAATTTTCCTTGGGCGTATCGGATGATAATTCTATGACTGATATGATGAAATTTCTTCGCAATGCTATCTTACTTTGTTTAACTGCATTTCCTGAAAACCACATTTTGGAAGAAGCTGCACTAGTTGCTGAAGAGCTATCAAATACAAGAATGAATTCTTTAAGCTGTTCGGTAACTCCATGTCGAGCTTTAGCGAAGAGCCTCTTAAAAAGAAATCGCCAGGTATACTTTGTTATTCTTTACTTTGGTATACTTTTTGCAGTCTTGTGCTCTGTTTGAAATCATCTGGGTTGTTTGAACCTAACATAATGCTAGAATTTTCAAGGGTAAAATTGTTCCCATCGCATGGGACTTTTGAATCTCTTTGTTCACCTGCTGGTGGTGGCTTTCAAAGTGTTGCTTTATCTTATTTTCTGCATGATTGGAAGCGGTTGGTTCTGATGTGTTGGTATTTTGGATCTTTGTTTTTTTTTTTTCTCCATATCTTTGGCAGAGGACTCCTTATCCTAGTTTCATGCATATCCTTTCTTCATCTATCAAATCTTTTTTCATTTTGTCTTTTTCTTTTCTTGTTAATGAATTTTGATAACTCGTGCAAAGGACGGATAAACTTTAATAATTATATATCAGAGAATTTTAGAAACACGGATAAACTTTAATAATTACATATCAGAGAATTTTAGAAACGACGTATTTGAGCGAATATATATTGCTATATATAATTGTGGTTAGAATGTCCACAATATCTATTTGAATCAAACGAAATGTTAGTTTATGTTTTGCTAATATATTCATTCAAGCTAATAAAATGTATGTTAATTCATTACCTATTAGATTTTGCACGCACTATATCAGCTTATAGACATGCATCTTCAAATGTTGAAAGTTTGAATTTATAGTGAGGAATAGCTAATGTATCACCAATTTTGGTTAGCTATGTGTCTCTAAAAAAGTTGATTCAAAGGAACATGTTCATCCATAATGATTTTGTAGGATTTTTGTTTAATTTGGTGTGTAGGTCAAGTACTATTTATAGTGAATTAGAGTAAGTTGAATAAGATAGGTTATAATAATTAGGTTCATGAATACCAAGGGTCACCAAATGTATATCACTAATTACTTGATATATATAGATTTTTGCTCAATTCTTAGTAACAAAAAATACATTGCATCTTTAATAGTAAATATGGTAAAAAAAGGGAAAAAAAAACTTTTGAGTTGTCGAGTCTTCAAAGTTGGATTGCTGAGTTGACTTAGGACCAACCAAAATGACTTGGTATATTCCTTGTTATATTTTGGTATTGATGACGGGGCTAATGCTCATAACAAAAGCTACTTTAAATGTCCTTGTTGCTACTTGCTGGGACTTTTTTTTTGGTCAGCTTGAAGATGATGTGTTTGTGGTTGAGATTATTTTGAAAGGTTGTTAATGTTGTTACTTAAACTTCTTTGCGTAATTATTTGTTACTTAAAGTTCTTACATATGTACTCCTTGTACTTTATATTTCTGAAAATGGTTTGCATAGGATTTTCTACTATGCGGAGTTTATGCTCGTAGGGAGGCAGTATTTGGGAATATAGATCATGCAAGAAAGGTTTTTGACATGGCATTGGCATCTATTGAAGCAGTGCCACTGGTAAGGTTTCTGTTTGTTGTAATAGACAAGTCTGTTTAGTTTATTTGAAGATTTTATTATTTCAAATGGCGTTGTAAGACTAATAACATGGTATCGCTGAGTCTACAAAATGAAATCTATGGTTAAAAAATGAAAAATTATCTGTTCTTTATTGTTCTGCTCTTATGCTCCACTCATCACATTTTTTAGCCCCTCATACTGGCTGTCTGATTTCCAAATGCCCTCTGGCCTCCTGCAACTTCATGTACCGTACTACTGTTTGGTAAATAAGATGCACCTTTTCTATTTTTAGAAAAGAAACAGAATTGAACTCTTATGGTAGTAAAAAATCTTCTCAGAGCATGACATATCGAACTCTTTTCGATTAGACTGAAGAACTTGGACTGTATTTGTCTCAAATCGATTTAACTATTCATAAATAAAAACCGAACTCCTGATTGATGCGATACCTTGGAAGTTGCTATGTGATCCGCTTATGAACATTGATTCACGCTCTACGTATCTTATTCTTTCAAGCCCTTTTTTTTTTCTAAATGCTTGGTTCCTTCCCCCAAAAGAGAGGAATGAACCAAGTGCCATAGCCCTTCTTTCCTACCTGAATCAAGGAAACAAACACTTGTTTCTAAGAATGTGGAATGGAATGCCTTCTTCATCTAACATTAAACCCTTCATGCGTACTTGACTAAAAGAGCTTTATGCTAGGCTTTCGGCACTTGGACAGTGACCTTTATTAATTTTGACATGAGACAAGGTGGGGAGAAAATGGATTTTCATTGTCAATAGATGGTGTGTAGAAGGAATTGAGATTAGATACATTACTTGTTACTTTATTATGATGCTGGGGACCTATAGCAGATATGCAGATTGTCTTCTCTCTGTTTGTATCACTTGGGTGATGGTGGTGGGCGGCTTCTTTCGGGTTGTGCAAGTTGCATGTTCATCAGGAGAGCATCCATGCTGGAATGTGGTGCATTTCCTTTTGGTGGACCATACGGAGGGTGATATATAAATGGTTGATGTTTTTGAGAGATCATTGTGCATATCTGGCTTTTGTTTTGATCTTTGTTTCTTTTGTTGGCTTTTTGGTGAGTTTGCTCTTAGATTATAGCTTTGAGTTTTTGGTGGCATTGGGCTGTAGTTTAGTGTGTTCTTGTGTGTATAGGGCGGGCTGTGGTGTTGAGCATAGATCTTTTTTAGTTTCCCTTGGCAGGTTTGTTGTATACATCAGTAGTGTACTCATTCTCCACTCCATTGGGTAATATCACTAATATGGGAAGAATAGGAGGATTTTTTCGAAATGTGATTGCTTGCCATTTTGTGAGGTTTTGATCAAGAGGAATTTTAGGTTATTTATTTATTTATTTTTAGTCTGGCAATGAATATTGATTTACTTTGGGATAAAGTGTCTTTTGCTTCTCTATGTGCTCATGCATTGGGAGGTTTTTGAGGAATTTTTTTGTCAGATCTTTATAGAGATTGGCTGAAGTTTCTTTAATGCCTCGATGTTTTTCATATTTTTTTTCCTTCTCTTTAGGTTTCTTTTTGGAGGACGACTTGTCCTCCACATGAGTCTGACTTTGGGGTTAGATGTTAAGGTTTGATAATTAACTACCAAACCTTAATGAATGAATGGAATTCCAAGACCAAGAGAGAAGAGAGATTAATTGCAATCCAACTCATTTTAATCCATTCCAAACTCACTCCCCCATTCCCACCCACTGTAATTAATTGCTAATGCGGTAAGTGAACTCATGCCAAACCAACCACATGGATTGCCTTTTGGCTAATTATAGTTTGTAGGGATCCTTGTGTCATTTTTAAGTTGCTTTTAGAATCTGGGCACATATGTGTTTTGTTATCTTAGATTTTCCGTAATTTAATTTTTTTATTTAATGAAACAGGACTCCCAGTCAAATGCATTTCTAATATTTTTCTGGTATGCTGAGGTGGAACTTGCAAATAGTTCTGGTAGTAGTTCAGACTCAGGATCACGGGCAATGCATATTTTATATTGCTTGGGAAGTGGGGTGAAGTACGTTCCATTTAAATGTCAGCCCTCAAGTGTGCAACAGCTGAGAGCACGCCAAGGGTTTAAAGAACGAATAAGGATGGTACGGGCAATGGGGGCACAAGGTATCACAGACGATGAAGCTATAGCTTTAATATGTTCAGCTGCTTTATTTGAAGAGCTAACTGCTGGATGGACTTCTGCTATTGAAGTTTTTGATCAATCTTTTTCCATGGTGCTTCCCGGTAATTTCTTTTAACCTTCTTATGCATATCTTTAAACTCAGCTTGGATAATACTCGTTGCGCTAGTTTTCTGCATCGAGATGTTTGTAAATGCTACGCACAGGAGTGATATGATGTTCTTACCGTAAACAGATAGTATACCTGAGAACATCTGGCCACAACAGGTCCTTTCACTGTTCCCTAAAGTTTCCTGATAGGTTACTAGTCTAAATTATCCATCTCTATCCATTAAACAACTTGATCTCTGTGTTCAATATTAGGGGATACTTGCTGTCTTTGATAATGACAAATTTCAATTTAGTATCATTTTCTTAATCAGTATCATTGACTTTGCTGAATCTGGAACTCGCAGTTGGTATCTTCTCCTCTCTGATAAGTGAAAATTATAATATGGTGTACTTTTAAAATCACCAGGATTGTTGAAAGCTAATATCTGATTTTGTCAATACATACTACCCTTTCCTACTTGAAGAGAAGTATTATTATATGTGCTAGAAATAGTTTAACATAGTTGTCTATTGAAGAAGATAAAGATAGCCCATACAATGTATACCATATGATATTAAGGCTTAAAAAGTTTGTTGTGCTCCTGCAGGCTTGGATTCTGCCAAAGAAAGTTGTCTTTGTTAGCTTCATTTTCTCAATGGAACATATTAGGATTCATTTCTCACAGCAGTATCAAGTTTGGTTTTCTTCAATTGCTGTTGGAAACTATTTTCTTCTTTTGAGCCCATGAAGAAAATTTTGAAATCTCCTACATTTGTCCTGTCGTAATATTTATTGATTTTCTTCACCATGTTAAGATGAAGAGAAAATAAGTAATTGTGTTAGTTACATGGCTAATGTCAATATTCACCATCTCCTGTTAGCCTTACTTTCACATATCCCAACGTATGGCCAAACATAGCATTAATGCTTTTACACAAGATATTTACTTAACCAAATGATCAATTAACCCTGTTTTGGTCAAAACCCGGTAGAACAGTTTGATCACCGGTTCGGTAAAACTTGTTAAATTGACCCAATGAACCGGTTTTAATTATTTTTTTATATATTTTTTGTACCAATTTTTTTTAATATTAAAATTAACCACTTTTAGTAATATTATAACTCAAATTTATTATGTTTTAGTTCATAAAAAACGAAATTTTTAATTTTTTTATTAATTACTAATAGTATGTATTTTTATATATTAATTACGTCACTGGGTTAATAACGGTTCAACCACTAGTTGAACCAGTGATCCATCCACCCAGTACCTTTTACGGTTCGATGACCGGTCCGGGTCTGAAAACCTTTCGTTTTAGGAATCATTCTTGGAGTTCTCCCAAAATTTCTTGGATTTTCCTTGCTTTCTTCTTCTTTTTTCTACCTTTTTTTTTTGATAAAAGGAAAAAAATTTATTAATAAAAAAGAAAGGATACAATAAAGGGGAATAAGAAGTCCACCCTCAATGTTCAAAGAAAATCAAATTCAAAAAAATTTAGCTCTCCAATCTCTAAACAAATCAGTCATAGAGATCTCTAAAGGTACCCCCATAGTAGAAACCCAAAGAGGTGCAAGAAAAATTATCCCATCACTTAACGACAACTTCCTCTAAACAGTCTAGCATTATGCTCATTTTAAATTTTCCATAAAATAAAAAAGAAGGCACACTAAAATTTTAGCATCCCTCGTATTTCCAAATCTTCTAAAACGAATTAGCAACATATCTTCCATTGAAGCATGACACACCCACTTCTTTCCTAGCACTCCAAATAGAAAGCTCCCCAAGTCCCAAGCAATAGGACAATGCAAAAATAAATTAGGATGAGTCTCATTACTCTAATTCATTATTCAAGTTCAAACATAAAGCCTAGTTAGCCACTTAGCCTAACTTATCTGACTAATCCTTCCATTTAAGCCTCTTGTTTCTTTGATTTCTTTTGGGAGGACTTCTTGTCCTCATGCGTTGTAATATCCTCTTGTAATCAATAAAATATTCTTCTTTTATAAGTAAAAAATGAAAAATAAAATTGAATTTGGTCGGTTCTGTGTAACTTTCACCTGTTGTACTTATCAGAAAATCAAATCTAGAGTTAACCTGTTAGACCATTTAAATATACATCTCATGAAGAGTCAAATGTCTTCATTCAGGAGATATGTTCTTTAATATGATTGGCATTACATATTCTATTGCAGAGAGAAGAACTCAGAGTCATCAACTGGAATTCTTGTTCAACTATTATGTGAGGATGCTTTGGAAACATCATCAGCAATCAAACTTATTGAAAGTATGGGATACTATTTTGCAAGGGTTGCAATTATATCCTCAGAGTCCAGAACTTTATAATGCTTTTGTTGAAATTGGTTATCTTCATACGACACCCAGTAAAATGCGATGGAGATTTGATGACAACTGCCAAAAGTAAGTTTCTTTCCCTTTCCTTTTTTTTTGAAAACTTATTACTTAGGGTCATAGTTCTATATTTAATTGCTCCAAATCTTACTTATCTGCCCTATCGCTCTCCTCCCGCAAACATGTGGTCCTCACAATAAATAATGATAATAAATTTTGCCATGTAAGAAGATGTATTTGAAAGTAAAAATTTACCAGCCCACAATAAAAATTATAAATAAATATTGCCTCAGTCTGGAAAAGAAATTCTGATGTGCTGACTTTTCTTAGGCATATTAAGGTGTACCTAAGATCCTTTAACTGTGATTGGGTAAACCTGTCTTACCATCAGATATAGCCCTGCTACTGGGTAGATATGTAAGAAATCACCTTTGTCCTATACTAGGTACACATCCTGTCCAACAGTATAATCAACTTGCATCTCTATAAATAACCACTTTCCAAAACTACTTTATCCAATTTCATAATACATTCTATAAAAAACATTTAATTAATAGAATCACTTTGATAATATTTCTGTAAAATCGAAATTAAAAATATTTTAATAGAACATGAGTGAGAAAAGTCATTTGCACATAAAATGTTTTTGATAATCTCGTTTTCAATGTTAAATTTTATTGGAAATAATTATTCAATATAATATGGTTTAGTGTGTTCTAGGCAAACCGTAATGTGCGTAAAAGAAAAAAATTATCAAATTTAATAGAACTCTTTTTTGAACGGAAGGTCTTTGGTACTATTTGGTACAAATGTTAAATTTTTAAAAGGTAATGCTGTTGAAAGTGCTAAAAACTCTACTAATTTTAAAAAACAGATGAAGTTATACTTATTTGACAATTATAAACCTGGATATCAGATTTTATATATATTTTTTTCGTACGCTAAATAAATTATTCAGCAAAAGATCAAAAGCAGTTACTCTCACCATAGGGGCGAAGTGCAAGCTGAAGACTTTCTGTAACGAGACACAATGTGTAACACAATAATAATTTGTAATATTATTCAATGGCATTCAGCAATTCCTTTGACATTTTAGGTATCAAAAGTAAAAGGCAGCAATAATAATAATTATAATAAAAAAAATTCTACTTTAAATATAAGATGGATTTGGGATATAATATAATGACTTATTGTTATGTTATACTCCCACCCTTTCAAATATAGGATCATGTTTGACTTTTTAAAGTCAATTTCAAATGTTTTAAAATTCAAAAAATTGATGTGATTCATTTAACTTTTCAATAATAAATCTTGTAATTAAAAATACTATTTAGATAGTCTATAATTTTCATAGTTGTATTATATAAAGTAAATTATCAATTTTGAATTTGAAGTTGACTTCAAAAAGTCAATATTGATCTTATGATTTCCTCCAATAAGAACAAAGAAAAGAAGGAAAAAAATGGCTTACTTATGTGAGTTTTCTGTGAACACTCACTAATGCTTGTTTGATTTTTTGTTTTTGACTTTAATTTTCTAATTTTTTTTTGGATTTGTGGTTTGGGTTTTAATTGGGTTTGTCAATTGATTGTATTATTTTTTTTGGTTTGTTTGTTTTTCAAAAATTAAGTCAGATGATCGCTTAAGTGCATCTTTCCTAGCCTTTGTACCTTGGGCTTAAGCACAAAAAGCATGTGCGTTATCTACCTACGGTATGCCTTGATAAGAGAGGCCAAAATGCCTCGCCTTCCTTTGAATCTAGGCGTGCCTTCGATAATTATGCTCCATACTAGGATTCACTCGAAATGTAATGGATCCGTGAGTAAAAATGAATAGTAAAATATAATTAGCCTAAAATATGATTTGCCAATGAGCTGATCATTAGTGGTTGCTGAAATCGTCATACTCTCGTTCTCTTCTATCACCTGAGGCTTACTTGATGGAAACCTGGTTGGAAAGTAGAAACCCTTGAAATTGGGCAAAACCCTTTCACTGTGTATAATGTTCAATTGTTCATCCACTCCCTATCCATCAATGTTCCTTTGCTGGTCTCATGAACCTTCGACCGTCATGTTAACTAGCCATTGCTATTGAATGAAAAGTTCTAAATTAAATAGTTAGGGGCGTGCAACGATAATTTACCGTACCGGACGGAACCGGTTTTACTAAAAAATGAATATCGATACCGTTGCCGTTTAAACCGATACCATTTAGGCTAGTTGGGTATCGGTCCGGTAAATACCATTTGTTTTTTCCTTTCCCTAAGCCCATCGATATTTCAAAATACAAAAGAAAGCCCAAAACTAATGCCCATTTTGAAAACCAAATGAAATTTTCCTTTTATTCAAATTAAACCCTAAGTAGTCCTTACTCCTTACCAGCAGCTGTTGCCTCCCATCTATTTAGTTGCTGACTTGCCGCACACCAACCAAGAGAAAAACAAATCAATTCATCACCTTCATTCCTTATCTTTTACATGAACACATGCAAGTATGTAAAAATATCTCCTACGTGAAAAATCAATTTATCACCGTTCTATTATCAACTCATCTCTTCCTTTTCTCATCTCTTTTTATAGTAGAAACACGTCTCGCAGATCATAGATGTCGTGATGGACGCAAATGGTTAGTCGTGATGAAAGAATAATTGAGGATGGAAGAAGAGAGGAATAATTAGGGAGATAGAGGGGCTAAATAAGTTGTATGCTTAAGAGAGAGCAGTCTTGGTGGAAATAGAAGAGACTAGATAAGTTGGACTAGAGTACGCTGGAATGGAAAGGATATATAATCGGTTAACCGGTCTGGTAATTACCAAACATAAAATAAGTCATATCATTACCTTGCCATAAAGACCAGTATTTACTAATTTATTTTACCGTTACTGGACTGGTGTCAAAAAATACCCAATCCAATTAGTTCGACTGAACCGGTTTTGGTAAAAAATCGGATGTACCGTTTGATTTGAACACCCCTAGAAACAGTTACCATTTTAATTTTCAAATTATGGCAAAAAGAATACATTCATGGTTTTCACAGAAATTCTTTGCTAGTGGGATTAAGATTAAAGTTTTCTGAAAGGACTATTGCACATCAATCAGGTGATAGCTTGTACGATGGAGTTGGTACTACTGAGTGAGATACACTATTGACTTTAAAAGAGAACGAAACACGTGATGTGTTTTGAGGGTGAACTCATCCCATTGCTTTAAAGTCTTAATGACAGTTTTGATTAGCTTGTTCATAAGTGATAAGTCGGGTTCTTTGGCTGAATATATTTTAACAGTATTTACTTTTTTATTTTGAGTGGTATGTGTGGCTTATCAAAAACTCTGAATTGAAATTGACTGTATGCCTAATAATCTTTCAATAAACACACTCTTAATCACTTCTTGCAAAATTATATTATGTACTAGTCACACATACAATACTTTTTTCTTCTGTATCAAATGTTGAATAGATATCATATTGCAAATTTACTCAGAGGTTTCTTTGGAACTTTTACTTCATCTCTTTACAGTGATGTAAAACATGCTTATAGCACTTATCTTATCACATCTCATCCCATCAAAATTCTCAGGAAGCCATCTGTGATTGTTTGGCTATTTGCACTGTCATTTGAAATTAGTAGAGGAAGTTCCCATCATCGGGTGCATGCACTATTCGAGAGGGCACTGGGGACTGACAGTTTGCGTAACTCGGTAATACTCTGGCGTTGGTATATTACATATGAGATCAATGTTGCGTGCGATCCTTCTGCAGCTAGACGAATTTACTTTCGGGCTATCCATGCTTGCCCATGGTAAGTCTTTGATATTACGTGTCTCGTTCTATTAATATATACTCTTACATGTGCTGCAGTTGCCCAAGGTGTGTCCTAATGTAAATGTGATGTTTTGGTTGGTCTGCTTGTTACTTTTTATCATATATATATTTACATCTGATTTTTCACGTGTGAAAGATAATCAAGTATTACTCCGAAGTTAGTCTCTTAGGAGTGCAAAGTGTTCTCTTTTACTTGAATAATTAGTATGGACTACCCATATTGTGATAATGGGTGAATTATCCTTTTGAATGGTCAAATAGATGATTAATTATGTCTCACAGCCTACAGTTGGGAACTGCATGTCTACAGCATAGTATGGAGCTGCTGCTGTAACTTGTTATTACATTATAACCTCGTATTTTAGGTTTCTAATTCTGACAACAGTTTTAGAGGTGAATGAACAATACTCTACCTATCCTGTTTCTCTTGGTACACATTCCCTCATCCGAACCCAGTTTATGCAAAAATACTTGGTTTTGTAGTTTTGATAGGAGTTGTATCTGTGTGCATGTTGCTACATCTAGGTAGTGTATGAATCACTGCTACTAACAGAACAATCCAACTTCGTTTCCCGTTTTGGTTCTATTAATTCAATATTCCATCTGTGTGGAAATGAATCTTACATTTGCTTGTTGACTATCCCCCTTCCTAGGGCGGATCTATTCATAGGGCAGCCTATGCAGCTGCCTATGTTGGATATTTTTTTTAAGATATAGGGACTGGGAAAAAAATAAAACTTAATACTTACGAGGTAGATTTATGAAAAAGTTAAACTTAGAGAGGCAAAAAAATACTTAAACTACTACTACTCTAAAAAGAACTAAACACGGTGTCTAATGTATTTAAACTCTCGCAATCTAACTCGTTAAGTTTCACCCCTTCACTTCAGTCTTCAGCCCAAAAAAATCCGTCTCTGCTTTGAACAGATCATGCCCCTTCCCCCGCGCCACCCCCCACATAAAAAATGTTATGTTTACATGTTCTCTTTGTTTGCCACACTGGAGAAACTCTATGCTATAAATTTATATTGTATTGATTGACATTTAAGATATGCAATCACTTCTCCGACCTATGAAAAGAATTTGATACGTTGTATGTCTTTTATGTATTAATAATAGTTTAATGTTACCTAAAAAAACCAATGGTTTCTCTGTTGTATGTTTCTCAAGAATTAGGAATTTGGGTTGTGATTCCTTAGTTTTAAATTATAAGATCATTATTGACCTTTGAAAATCAATTCGAGGCATTTTCAAACTCAAAATTGAGATGATTCAATAAATTTTTCAGTGAGCAATATTTTTTAGATAGTTTATGTGATGCCCCCAATTTAGGTTCACACAACTCATTTTGAGTCGTTAAAATGCATGGTACAGAATCCAAATATAAACTTTATTTATACAACTGTCGTGCAAAATGCGACAACACATAAGCTGAGAGTTTGAATACAAATATTGCACCGTATATAATACGACAATATCCATACTCAAATTAAGTCTTCATTACAATTATTGTCACACTATTTTACAACATAATGAAGACTGTTATAGTGACCATCTCGGATCGTCATTCCATTCCCCGACTAGTCTCAGCTATATTCTCATTTCCTGAAGAGAACAATGAAAGAAAAAGGTGAGCTCAACTAGCCCAGTAAAGAATATTATGACTATGATAATATAGAACAAATTATCCTTGGTCTTCAACAGGAAAAAAATTAATAGAATATAATTGACAACAAGTTTTAGATCAACAACTGCAGCGGAAATAGCAATCCATTAGAAGAGTCCAGTAGAGCATGATGTCTACTATCTTCTATGATTTAAAAGTCCATCATCAATATTTTATCATTGTTACACCGATCAATAATTATTTCCAATCAACGAATTATCTATTCACTACGGGCCAAAAATAATCGTTTGTATCACCAGTAGTCATGATCATGTCAAACATCTGTTCATCTATGCACTACGAGCCAAAGATGACTTTCCCCACAACCTTTATCTGTAACATCAAAGGTCATGATTATACCAATACACAGTTCTTGGTCATAATCATACCAATCAACAGTTCATCCTTGCACTACGGGCCAAAGATGACTTTCAGCACAATATAAACATGAAGATGATGACAATGATATAAATAATCAATCAAGTGAGATCATGGGTAAATATTAGAGATTTATAATTCAATTTATCCAGAGTTTTAAGAATGTCCAAATTGTCAACATGATAACTAATTGTGGAGTAAAATTCAAGACTGATATTCATGCATCAAAAATAATTTGGACAAAAGAAACTAATTTTGTCGTGAATAGTACCCCAAATGAATAGTATTTCGAGTGAATAGTACCCCGTGAATAGTATTCTAACATGAAAAAACTAAAATTTCAATAAGAGTTCAAACCAATATTCTAGTGAAATGATATTAGATGAAGCGCAAACCTCAAGGAATTCTTAATCATTTCAGGAATTATAGAAGTAATACTTACTCAAGCAAGTGTAGATTTAGGAATATGAAACAAAATAATACAAGAAACTGCAAATGAATTTTCACCCGTTATGCGGTAATCCGCGTAGACAGATCATTTCCATAACTTAATAAAGAATAAATACGAAAGGTTATTCACCAGACATGCGGTAGTTCGCATAGACAGGTTATTCCCACAGATTAATAATGAATGAATACGAAAAGTTATTCACTAGGCATACTATAGTCCGCTTAGACAGGTTATTCCCACAGATTAATAAGGAATAGAATGACAACCCTTACGAGTATTGAAATAAAATAACATCTTTTACGAATACGAAAGAAATAACCATTACCTTAGTAGGAGATTGAATACTGCAATAGTGTAGTAGCAGAATACTCTTCTTTTTTCTCTCTAGTTTCTCTCATTATAGCTTGTGATTGTAACTTGCTCTTCAAAAATGATAATAATGAATGGATGGAGGAGTATTTATAGGCTAGGAAAAAGTGGCAAATTACAAGGTTAATTATATTTTAGTCCCTTCATTTTTGTCTCCATTTTTAATTTAGTCCTTCAAGTATTATCAATCTTGCATAACGTCCCCTAATAGTTCCTTGCATGTGAACCAATAGTAATTAATTGCTCATTTATCCGATTAATTACCCGTTTGGTCAATTTAATATTCAGAAATCAACTATTATCGAAATAAATGTCGATTTTTACTAACACTAATATTCCCAACACAGTGAAAATATTTTTATCAACAATTATTTCTCATTAATATTATAACTCATAATATTGACAATCAGATCATTCCCAGGAAAGAGGGGGCTTTCCGATAAGGATTTCTCCTTATTAGCGCGCAATTAAATAACCTAACCCCTTTACTCGACAGAACTTTCTAGACATTGTTAATAATGCAAATAATAATATGAGTAACTGTGTCGTCTCAATTATTGATTTAATAATATAAAATATTGTGTAGATGATACTGTGACAATAATTGAATCAATAATATGAGATACTATGCAACAACTAATGTGACAATTTTTGAATGAAACTGAGTAACTTCTTACGTAAGCATCAATAATCCTCTATACTGTGAAATACTGTGTACCACTATGAAACAACGCGTATTATTGTACTTTTATCATCGGATATGTCAAAAGTTTAACGATAAAAGTCTTGTCGTTATTTTATGAAAATGTTATTTTTGTCGTTTTTTATATCCGATAGCTATTTCGTTGTGGGGTCCACTAATGATTGCGCCATCGTACGAATATTCCCCGACAAAAAGAATATTCTCCAACCAAACGAATTTTTATGATAACTTGCTTACTTTGCAAAATTTGCACATATCACTCATAACTATAACATTATATTAAGTCAATTCCTTGTTATTCAAAATAATATTTAGATAAAATTAAATCTTTATTCATAAAAAGTTGGGATCTTACCGTTTACAATATTCAATCATTGTATCAACTAAAATTAAAGAAACTCATGTAATTTATTGAGTTTGAAAATGTCTTAAGTTGACTTTGACAAATCAATAATGACCTTATATTTCAGAATGGAGGGAGATATTGGATGGACTGTAATTAAATTTTATCCATCAACATAATGTTTGGTTCCTTAAATATAGCGCAAGTTATTGTCTACATGCTATTTCTGCTCCCAAGTTAACCTGTGTTATGTCCAATATCTTTCCTAGGTCAAAAAAGCTATGGCTCGATGGTTTCGTTAAGCTTAACTCGATTCTAACTGCAAAAGAGCTATCTGATCTCCAGGAAGTAATGCGGGATAAGGAATTAAATCTGAGGACAGATATATATGAGATCCTTTTGCAAGACGAGGTTGAATCGTAAGACTTGGTTATTGTAATCTCATGTAACTGTATTGGTTATTAGTTAGCTTTAGTTCTCACATCGTTCCTTCCTTCCCGTTAGCTCCTGTTGTACATAATGAGTTTACATGAGGCAAAGGATTGTTAGTTTGTTACCATTGTACATTATGATGTGTGCGCACAACAGGATAGGCAAGGCTGAAGCCATCTTGAAGAATTTTTTTGAGTTGGTAATGGTCCTGCAAAATAATTGTAGGAAATTTTCTTTCTTAAGAAATGATACTAATCTCATGTTTACAAAAATAATTACATTATCATGTCATCGATCACAATCAACTTAAATGTTTAATAAATTATGAGGTAAACATTGGAACAACAACAAGGGAGTAGCAGTTTAGAGATAATATTAATAATTACTTCTCTTCAATTATATTGAATGTTTCTTCAACAAAAGTTTAGACATGTGGCATCAGGCAATAAACATTATCTTGCAATTTTCTAGTTCTTGGAGTTGATTTATTAGGTAACTTTTGCACATCTTGGGGACTGGAGTACTTAAGTTCTTAGAGAATGGAATGTGAACCAGAAGTTACCACCAGACTACCAGTAGATTTAGCAGTAACAAATAGGAACTTATATATATATATATATGGGTCTCCATCCACAGCAACCGGTTGTTGGGGAGCAACCCATTTTTGGCCAGCCGGTACAGCTTGTTACGGCTTATAAAAAAAAATAAAAAATTCTAAGGCCGGTACAAGCTGTACCGGCTGGCCAAAAATGGGTTGCTCCCAACAACCGGTTGCTGTGGATGGAACCCCCATATATATATATATATATATATATATATATATATATATATATATATATATATATATATATATAGAGTCCGGTTCCTATCCGGACTCTTGTATTTTCATAAAATGCAATTTTTTTTTAAAACAACTAAAAATAAAAAATTTGGGTCCGTATTTTATCAGGTCCGGGTCCGGACCTGATCCATCTTGTATATATATATATCCACAACACAGTAACCCTTTTTTTGGCTTGTTAAATTCGGCTAGAGCAAAAAAAAAAAAAAAAAAAGGCCGAAAAAGAGGTTGCTCTACAGCAACCGGACAAGGTTTGATAAAATTTGTAAAAAGATGTCCATTGTGTTTGATTGAATATGATAACTCATTCATTGCAATTGTTAGGTTACAAGAGGTTTGGTTGAAATTTCAAACGCAATTTAAAATCTTGTTTGTCTATAAATCTTTGTTTTAAATACAATTTATTTACTCAAACTTTAAAATCTTGTTTGTCAAAATATTTTAAATACAATTTATTTGATCAAAAACACAGTCTGCGCCCTAGCCCTATTTAGTGCGGTGGGTGCAATTGGAGGTCTAACGCTAGTAACAAGCACAAAGACGATGACAATGTCAATTATCTAAATAGGGAGCTCATAATCATCTTCTGATAATCTGATTATTTGCATTTGTTCTCCTAAACACTTTCTCTAACATGCTTAGGATTAACAAAAGTATTCAGTACTTGATATTCATCCATCTGCATTATATTTGAATAGATTCCCGCTCTTATAAAGTAGCAAAGTTTTGGATTTGAAGTCCATCCTAATATGCAGCATTCATAATAATATAGAGAAACTACATCAGAATCCGCCAAAAATTTTCTACAACATATTTAGCAAATAAACCAAAATCTGTATGTCAAATTCTACAACTTCAACTTCGGCGAAATAAAAATGTATTCTTAATAAGCAACTTTCAGAAGGCAAAGTAAACTTGCATCTCATAACGTCAAGAAAATGAGTTTCCAACTATGCTTCCCAAGTAATACTACTCCCACCCAGTTGGTGCAATGGAAGAAACATCAACACCAGCTGGAAGGACTGGTGCAGGTGCAGCTGCAGCATCCCATCCATCAGCAGAGATTGGAACTGCAGTCACAAGTAACAAAAAAAATACAGAAGGGGAGGGGAGTTATCAGTAGTCTTTCCTAAGACAGACGACAATTAATTATCCAACTAGTAGTAAATGGGAACTGAATTAGAACATTTTTTTGTTTTGACAAATAAATCAGACTGAACTGCAACATATTCAAACATGGAAGTTGAGTAAGCTAAGTACCCAAACAAGCAGAACCCCAACAAATTACAGATAATCACGTATGTAGTAAGCATTAAGTTTGTGGCATGCAGCAAAAGTGCAAATTCTTACCGAGTCGCAAAATGCAAAATGTTTTGCCGCAAGACCTTAAGTTTATTGTAGGTCATGCACATGCTAATAAGTAATAACAGTTTAATGTTCAACAATACTGGACAAAATAACATGAGAAAATCACTAGTTTGACCACAAATACAGTAAAAACATAAGCAAGTATTCAGAGATGAGTATTAATTTGAGATGAAGGTACTACTAATTAGAATAAAGGTGAAACTATGCACCTTGATCTGGGGTCCAACCAACACCAGGAACTGCAGGAATGGGAGCCACAGCTGTGTCAGGGTTCCACTGGCTATCAGGAATTTGGCTAGACCACTGATCACCAGCAGTGTACTCTACGTAATCAGTGGCAGCAGCTGTTTCCTCTTCTTTCTTAGGTTCCTCGGGCTCCCTGTAGAAAAACAAATCAACCTGCAATCGACAGGTACAGATTAGATATAATGGAAGTTCAATGTTTACGTCGCAAGTCACCTTCATTTCAATTTTTTCCTTTTCTTTTTTCTCTTCAAACAAGAATTCACATATAATTTTCAAAGTAGAAGAGTCTATATCATATCTTTCATTTGAAATTTAAAAGAGAACCATAAACACAAAGAATGAAATGTAAAAACTGAAAGCTAATTTCTGAGCAATAATTACCATCACATCCCACTTGTGGCCTTGAGGAATTGTGCCACGCATCTGCAGAACCATCCTTCCTAGCAGCCAGAACAGGCAACCAATGCTATGCTTCCCTTTGTTATTGGAAGGGATACCAATATCAACATAGCGCATTGGTGAATCAGTATCACAGAAAGCAATCGTAGGGATGTTTCCAAGAGCACCCTCCTTAATAGGCTGCAAAGTGTTTTGCAATGACAAGTCAAATTGAGACTGGAAGCAAGAAACAGTAATAATATGTTTGACAAAAAAACAATATGTAAAATAACAAGCAACAAAAGGAAATCTTTATTATGACTCATCAAAAGATTTGATACATATAGGCTGCACAGTGTCTATGAAATGACAAAATCAGGATAAAAGAAAATTTAATTCATAAATTACAGCAATGAAATTGAAGACAACTGGACTGTCTGTAATGTATTAAATTCATCTTATTTAATGACAGAAATATTACGAACCTGATGATCAGTTCTAGGATCAGTGAGAATGAGGAGGCGGGGCTCGCTGAAAGACGTCTGAAGCTGGTTAGTGAAAGTCCCAGGTGTGTGACGCCCAGCAATTGCCTGAGCACCAGTGTATTGAGCAAACTTCAAGACTGCTCTCTGCCCATATGGCCTAGCAGATTGGACAATAATGTCCTGAGGGTTCTCAATTGCAACAATAACCCTGGCTGCCATTTGAAGCTTTTCCCATGTTTTTCCAAGGTTGATTATGTATATTCCTGAGCATTTAAGAAAATAAATATATACATGTTTGTGCAAAGTAAAAACACTAAATATCTACAATTGTGTTTCAAATAAATTAAAGCTCCAGTTTAGCTGTGGTGTTTTTTTTGGCAAAAATACTAGAATGTCATACAAATTTGAGACAGCAAACAGCCTCACTTTCAAAAACTTCATGTAGGGTGGTTGCTTTTAGTGAAACGATTTTGCCAAGAAAATTGTTCAGAAAAAAGGTACCAATTATTGACAAGTAACTGTAATAAATGTATTTTTTCTTTCAAAAACTTGTTGGGGTTCACTTGCATAATGTCTTGTTAATAAATACAATCATAACTTGAGAAACACCAAATCGAGCTTCACCCAAAAAATGCATTAAGCAACTTTCTACTTTTACAGAAGCAACTTGAGAACTACCAATTTTAGTTTCAACCCATAAATGTAATGTGTAAATTATGTATTATTAGCTTAATCTACTTCTGGATATACGGCCAAAAAGTCTAAGACAGAGTTTGAAATCACTTTGACAGAATCAATCAATCTTCTGAAAGAAATGAAACCCAAAATAAATCACAAAAATTAACACAAAAAAATGTAAAGGAAAAGTAAGTTGAGGGATATTGAATCCAGATCTTCTAACACCAACCCAAAAACAAAATTAAATAGAATACAAGAGATTTATGTGTGTAAGGGCTTATAGAGAGAAAAAGGAGAAAAGAGGAAAGCATATATACCATCATTGCGGCGCTTGAAAACGTAGCGTTCCATCTGGAAATCGCAGTTCTTAGTGCCTAGATGAACTTCGGCGGCCAACATCATTTGTATGTCGGCCTCTTTCGTCGACAGCACTCTCGCCGCATCTCCGCTCGCCATTCTTACTTTCTCTCTCTTCTTCTCTCACTACTTTTTCGTTTTAGGGTTTCTTTGCCGCTCGCAGTGAATATTTATATTAGTAATGACTGTTTAGATTTTATAATTTATTTTTATTTTTGACCGTGAAGTTTTTATTGATGCCATACAGTGATGCACAAATGGCCTGCGACATGTGATCTGGTCCGGTCTAAATCAGGCCTGATCAAAACTTGAACAGATCAGGCTCGGTCGGTCTACTAGGCTGTAAACAGATCATGATTTTTTGACAAATATTCGGTTTGACCTGACTTTCTAAGACCCGACTTTCTAAAAAACTCAAACTGACCTGGCCTTCGGCGTGAAGCCTGGCCTGACTCGTTTACTATAGGTCTGGTCCAGCACTCCAAGTTTCCACGTCATGCATTTATAGACATTAATTATTTGAGTGATTATAAAAAAATCCCTGAACTATTTTTCCATTTTGCTATAGTAAAAAATGGGAGTAGTGTAAACAATCAAAATTTTTCTACACACCTATTATTAACATTGCAGGAGGGCAGATTCGTCTTTCGGAGATAACCCCGGAAGACAGCTCACATCCATTCCGGATACTACCGGGAGTTCAGTTTCAACCCCGGAACACACACCGGGAATCTCAGTTCCAACCTCGAAGATAACCCCGAGTTTCATCCTTGGAGATAACCCCAAGGAATGTTGTTGCAGTTCCGACGATAACTCCAGAAATGCTTGTTTCAAATGCATGCAATCAGCTTCAATCTCAGACCTCCTGCCGAGGCACTCATACCAAAGACCCGGAGCTAACACCGGGAAGACAAGCACACTTACAGATGACCTTACGGAATTCAAACACTTGCAGCAGTCCAATCTCAGATGTAACTCTGAGCAACGTCTGCTATCAGCCCAAACCGGAGATAACCCCGGTGAGAGACAAAATCGTCATCTTGCCACCTCAACCCCAGCGCACCGTCTCAATATTTCAGACATACATTTCTACACAACAATGTCCCACAAGAGCTAAGGAGTTCCAATCCCGAGTTACTATTACGCGTGACAACATATCAGATAAAATTTAAAACTTAAAGACCATGGGCATGGTCCCCTCTTCCTGACTTCGTACAACCTCTAATCCCATGTTATTGCGTAACTGTTGACAAAAGCGGTTCGAAGAAGGTCTTGTACACCTCGTTCGGATGGATTGAAGTTCTGCAAGTTCGAGCAGACATCACAGTGCACGAGTGCATGTACTTCGTGACGGAGGGACCCGCAAAGCCTGGGGCAACCCGGGCAGCCGCAGGTGCACCTGCAGCTCCCAGCTCTATAAATATAGAGCTTGGGGTGGCCATTTGTAAGAGAAAAGAGGAGAGGAAGCCCCGTCCAATTTGCTTTGTACACACCCCATATTGAGTGTTTTCTCATTTTAAACACCTGTTAGCTCACATATAGCTATATTTTACCAGCAGGAGCTGAGTGTTTATCCATCTAGAGTCATAGAAGCCTGCCTTGGCAGCCCACTGTAAGCCTTCTCACACTCTATACAGCCTTTCTCTTCATCTTTGCACACAATATTCTTCACATTGAGAGTCGTGTTGTGTGTGTATGCTCGAACTTCGGTCCGTAGTTTTCATTTCTGTCTGTATATATATACTTATATATGTATATATTTATATATGGACTAACATTATCGAGTTATACCTCAATTAAGCCTAGACTTATGTCTGGAGCGTTTACTTACTTTATATATATATATATATATATATATATATATATATATATATATATATATATAATCCAGGCTCATCAGACAGAGTCTGACAACAGTTTTTATATATATAAGTATATATATATATATATTTATATTTCTGTCAGGCCTGGAGTTTACTTTGTGACCTTTTACTGCTTTATTTATATTCAGTCTCGCTTGGAGTTTACTTCATGGCGGTCGATCGTTTTTACTGCTCTCTTTACATTCAGTCCCACCTGAAGTTTACTTCGTGGTGGTTGATTGCATTTATTGCTTTATTTACATTTCTGATCCCCCATGGAGGTGCTTCGTGGTGGTTGATCATGTCCTTATATATATATATATACCGATTTTATATATTTACATTTTCGATCCCCCCATGGAGGTGCTTCGTGGTGGTTGATCATGTTTGTATATATATATTTACAGCTTATATATATATAACTGCTTATTGCTTTCATATAAATTGCGGCATCATGTGAGCCTAGGAATCATGTGATCACAGATTCAGGCTGCTGAATCTAGATTCGGTTCCCGTGATGGATATTTTCAGCTGTACGCAACTTATACATTTACGGTGTTTGAATTTCCTTAGATGGATGTCATGCCCATGAGAAGTTCGACACTGCTGTATATTATTTTTTCGAAGATGCTTCGTATTTCGAAAATAAAAGTAAACAAGCCGATGATTTAATAATAAAATAGAAGTATGAAAAGGTCTCAATTACTATTGAGCATAGGGTTTGAAAATCCTCTTTTACAAAACCTCACTGCTTTATCATGTTTAAAACTGAATTTTTCATACAAATTGAAACCTTTTGTATATAGGTACGAATGAGGCCTCACACTACTTCCAAATAAATTGCACATTGATCCACACACACACACACATTCATATAACAGTTTCTTAAAAAGTGGCGGTCACCGTGGCAACACGGATGTCGCGGGGTGCCTAACACCTTCCCTCCGCAAAATCAAGCCCCCGAATTTAAATGAATCTCGGTTTCACAGACCCGTTTACCAGTGTCATATCATTGGGTCAATGTGTAAACCTTTTCTCGGTTGCGTTGGTGCAACCAGTTAAAAACATCAACTGGTGACTCTTACAGTCAAATCGTCGACATGATACATGTCGGACTTTTTCACTTGTTTTTTCAAACAAATCTCACATAACATGAGAACACCAAAGAACAAGAAACGAAAAGGGATAAATAAAAATTCCAACGTCGACAGGTGGCGACTCTATTGGGGACACCAGTAAGAGGGCTTAAGCTGCTACTACAAGCTTTTCAAAACTGTTATATGCATGTGTGTGAATGTTGTATTTACATTTATGATGAATGTGTACGAATACATTTTACTTACTGCACTGCAATATATCTATCTGTGATATTAGTGCTTCGCATATGTCATCATTTTTATAAACGGTGAGACACATTGTATGTGAATGTATATTGTGCGGTTCCTCCACCAGGAGGCTATCTTGTCGGTGTTTGATTACTGGACTCGTAGGAAGACTAATTCCAACGAGGCTTAGGAAAGGCACCACCCAGATTCGCTCTAGTTGAAAGACCGGATTAACTTCCCGTCAAGTAGATTGCGATGATCTGGGGACCTTCATGCCAAAAATCCGTGAGAGTAACCCTAAGATAGGCCAACCTCTGATAAACCAAATGCAGAGGAAAGTTTCCTCATGCTTTCAATTTTCTATTTCTTGTAAAAGCATTTACTTGTAATTTTATTCCATGTTCATCTTTATGTAATGGAAAATATGAAGAATATTTGTGCGTACATGACATGCTATCAAATAACACCCATTTTTGCAGGATAATATTCTTAAATGGACATATTATGATAGCATTTATATTATCCCTAGGACTAAACTACATAAGTCTTTTATAGGGAAACAATTGGGCCTGTTACCCACTCAAAATCTAAAAAAGCCGTTTAATGTCTTCTTCTGACCAGTCTAATGCGATTTCTCGAGAAGAATTTGACAGATTAAGTAAATAAATTACAGATTTGGATGTTCTACTTAAAGAATTACATCAGTCTACTCAGGGCTCAAAAATGCCATACATACAGAATCCTCTACACAAGGAGGAACACAAGGTTTGGATAAAACAAATCCAGAACCTCAGTTGGATACGACCAACAAAGACCCTAAAAACACCCATCTCAAAGAAGATCTAGAAACCGGTAATATCAGGAAGAAGGTCCTTCAAATGGAAGAAACTATCTGTGCTCTCAAAGGGATTGAAACCCATGGAAGTGTTTCATATGCTGACCTTTGTATATTCCCTGGTGTTCATTATCCAGAGAAATTCAAAACCCCTGACTTTGAAAAATATGACGGATTAGGGGATCCTTATACACATTTGAAGGTGTTCATTGGAGAACTTGGATCTTATGCGAAAAATGAGAAGCTCAGAATGCAGCTGTTCTAGAAAAGTCTGACTGGAGAAGCCCGTTCATGGTATACTAGATTAGACAATTCAAAGATCCATAGCTGGGAAGAGCTAGCTCATGCCTTCCTCACTCAGTACAGTTTTAATCTCAGATGGCTCCTGACCGGTACCATATTACCAAGGTCAAAAAACAGTCTAACGAGTCTTTCAGAGAGTATGCTCAAAGGTGGAGGCGTCTTGCTGCTCAAGTTATTCCTTCTATGACTGAATCAGAAATGGTCATTACCTTCATAGACATATAAGAAGCTCCTTTCTATGAGAGAGTCTTAGCTGGTATTGGCAAACCATTTTCTGAAATGATCAAGCACGGAGAAATGGCTGAGATGGGATTGAAGTCAGGAAAGATTCAAGACCTAGCCGCTCTTAAAGTAGTTGCTGAGCACATCCAGTCCAGAACTTATGGAAACAACCCCCGGAGGGTCCATAAAAAGAAAGAGAAAGATATTTCCTTGATACTACAAGGTCAAAAAGGCAATCAGAATATGCCTATATAGAGGAGAAATTACTCCTCTTTTCAAGCACAATCTTCAAACCCTCCATTGCCTAAAGGTGGAGATGCAAAGCGCCCTCGAACGTTCACACCCTTAGGGGACTCGCTTAAGAATATTCTTGCTCTTCTGACTACTTAGAAGAAAATTACACATCTTCTTCCACCAGCCAACCCTAATGGGAGGGGTTTTAATGCTACTCGAAAGTGTGCTTATCATGCCGGGGAACCTGTGTAACGCCCCAGAAAATTGAACATTTGTAAATACTTTTTATGACGCCCCCAAAATAGGTATACATCACCCATCTTGAGTCACCAAATACATGGTACAAAATTCAAATACAACTTAATAATACAACTATCGTGTAAAATACGACAAAACATAAACTGAAAGTTTTAATACGAATATTGTCTTCTAGACAGTATTCAAACTCAAAGGAAGTCCTCAATACATTTATTATCACACTGGTTCATAGAATAGTGAGGACTACTAATGCTATCATCTGGACCGTCACTCCGTTCCCCGACTAGTCCTGACTACATTCTTATTTCCTGAAGAGAACAATGAAAGCAAAAGGGCGAGCTCAACTAGTCCAGTAAGAAATGTTATGACTAAGATAATGCAGAATAAATTATCGTTAGCCTTTAACAGTGTTAAACTGATAAAATATAATAAACATCAAGTTTAACTGCAGCGGAACAAGCAATCCATTAGAAGAGTGGAGTAGAGAATAAAATCTACTATCTTCTATGATTTAAAAAGGTTTTTCATCACTTTTATCGCTGAGACTCAACTTAATAAATAATCCACATCATCGAATCACCCCTGCACTACGGCCAATGATATTCTTTATTATCACGACCACAAATTATCCACGCACTACGGGCCAAAGATATTCGTGTATTCATCAATGGTCATGATCAGACCAATAACTGTCCATCAATGCACTATGGGCCAATGAGGACTTTTATCACATTATTTGTAATATTACGGTCATGATTATACCGAATAATCCTTAGTCATAATCATACCAAGTCCATCTATGCATTACAGGCCACAAATGACTTTCAATATAATATAAACATGAGGATGATGACAATAATATAAGAATTCAATAAAACAAGTTCAAGGATAAATTTTTAAAGATTTATAATTTAATTTATTCAGAAACCAATAACGTCCAAATTGTCAACATGATATTACTTTGTGGAGTAAAATTCAAGAATAATATTGTACTAAAAATAATTTGGAACGAAAACGAATCAATTTTTATCATGAATAGTACCCCGGGTGAATAGTACTCGAGTGAATAGTACTCCGTGAATAGTACTTTAGGAATAATAACCCCTGAATAGTACTCCAGCATGAAAAAATTAAAACTTATCAAGAATGCTCAGAATAATATTTTCATGAAAAGATACTGGATGAAGCGCAAATATGAAAGATATTCTACTAATTTCATGGAGTATAGAAGCCAAAACTTTAACCAAATGAGTATATAATTCGAAATCTAAAACGAAATAATATTACTTACATACTATAGAGTATGGAAGAAAATATTATTTCAAACGAATATTGAACAAAATAACATTTTTTACCTTGAAAAGAAGAGTATTCCAACTGGTATAACGGGGATATTCTTGAAGAAAACTTTCACTGTTTTCTACGCTCAAAGCTTTCTAAAACTCGAAAGAAATACACTCAATATTATAGAAGAAGAATTCTCTGACAAAGTTTACATAATTGTATATATATATATACACACCATTCCCACCCGTGACTGCATTCTCTGCCAATTCAATTTTTTCCCCCACATGTGGCCCCACCTTTATTATATTAAATAATTTTCTACTGATTATTTTGAAAAATGGGTAAATGGAAATTCAAATAATAAGCAAAATTTACAACAACTACTTCATAAAAAATTCTCTCAATATTTTTAACAATATTTATCTTCATTATTATAATTCGCAATATTTAACAACCAGGTCGTTCTCAGAAAAGAAGGGGCTTTCCAATAAGGATTTCTTCTTATTGGCGCGCAATTAGGTGACCAAACCTCTCCTTGACAGAACTTCTAGACATTTTTAATATTGCAAATAATAATATTAATAACCCTGTCATCTCAATTATTGATTTAATAATATATAAAATATCGACAATAATTGAATCAAATAATGTGAGATACTATGCAACAACTATTGTAGCAATAATTAAACAAAACTGAGTGACTTCTCACGTAAGCATCAATAATCAATACCGTGTGCTATTATGCAACCACGCGTATTACTGTACTTTTAACACCGGGTGTTTCAATAGTTAACGGTAAAACTTTCACCGTTATTTTTATAAAAAGATATCTTTGTTGTTTTCTCAATCCGACAATAATTCCGTTGTGGGGTCCACCAATGATTGTGCCGTCGTATGAATATTCCTTGTTAAAACAAATATTCCCTGACTAATCGAATATAATATAACAACTGGCGTACTTTTGAAAAATTTATAAATATTACCCACAACTATAACATTATAACAAATTCAAACCTTAATATTCAAAAATGATATTTATAGAAAAATTCATCTTTATTCATAAAAGTTGGGGTCTTATACTTTTAATAATGAATAAAATAATATTATTTATTATTTTCTAAGACGAAAATAAAAGTTTTTCGAGGAATTTTTTAAAAAACACTATTCATCGATTTCCACTCCGGAATTATTTTTGAATTTTCTAGAAATACGTAACGTTATAATATCAAGGGGAGATGGATTATATAATAATAATAATCTAAGTATGGAAAACACAATATTTTTCATGCGGACTTAATTTGAGCACGTTAGGGATATTAAGCGTTAAGAAAAGAATGTATTAATCGTATGATGTGTAGGCATTATGCGAGGTATTGAATGCAAGTATAATACGACGTATTATACGATTAAGTACAGAGAATGGAATAATGTATATTATGAATTAGTATACGAGCTAACATTCGAGAATTATATGTATAATATATATGTCGAGGTTCTTAATTAAATGGAATGAACTTGTAAGATTATTAGCATATTGGTATAAGTCCAATAAGAAGTGATATGCAATCCTAAGTGTTTGTTAATCAAGAGTCCAAACTAATGTAATGCAAGCACAATAAGAATTAGCTTGATTAATTAAGCAAGCCCAATGGGTTAGCCATGATCCACGGGGCAAACAAAGAGTGAATGTGGGTTAAAACTTGATGGGCAAGAACTTTCTGTGATGATCAAGTGTTGTGTTGAGAAAGAAAAAGGAGTGGCTAACAAGTTTACTTAGTGGTAAAGTAAGGAATAGTAAGGAGGTTAGTTAAGGAGGTGGAGGGCCTAAATGACTTTTATACCCTCACTTTGCCAAGCCTATAAATAGGAGAGGTTGTTAGTCATTAACTTATGAGAATAAGTCAAAACTTAATTTAATAATAAGTTGGTGTAATAAGTAACTTAAAATGTTGGTATGATGGTTAAAATCCATTTGGAAAGATAATCAAATCATTAGTAATGAGGTTTTGCTAGAATTCACACGATTGGACGATAATCGTCGAATTCGTGAAATTCTCGGAATGAAAGTCGTATTTTGTGTTTGAACTCAGAAACGTTGGTTTTTGATGGAGACAAGTCATATTTGGCATTATAGAGTTGCGGACTCGAAAATGACCGAATTCTGACTTAGAACGAAGAAACGAGCGTTGAACGTTCACGGACGTTTATCGTTTTCTTTAAAAATGAACTAATAGGTGAAATTTTAGCAACCGAAGTCAAATAGATAAAATTCTTGCATGAACGCATAGAGTATGTAATTTGTGAACCGTAGGCTCTTGAACGAGCCAATTCGGACTTATAACGAAGAGGTTATGCGTCCGGGAGTTTCACAAAAATTTCAAAAGCTGTGAATTTTCTGAGGCACAGAGTTGGCGCCGCGGCGCCAACCCAAGGCCAAAAGATGGCGCCGCAGTGCCAGAACAGTGTCTGTACCTACTGAACTTTCGCGCCGCAGTGCAACATGAAGAGAAAGGACTCGGGTCGTAGCGCCGAGTCCGATCTGTACCCACTGTAGAGTGGCACCGCAGCGCGACTTAAAGAGGAAAGGGTGGCGCCGCAGCGCCAACCCTAGGGTTTGGACAGTGATAAAGGTTTACAAGTATAACATGAACAGTAACTCAGTAATAATAAACTGAGGAACTTAATAAGGTATTGTAAGGTATTGTTAAACCTTATTTATGTTGTCTAAAGGTTGAAGATAAGTAATCAATCATGAACGTAATGAAACAATGTAACGAAAACCCGAAACCAATAATAACAAATCTAAGTTGTGATTAGATTGAGATGAAGGGTAAGATATAGTAGTATACATACTTGATTATATATGACCAAATGTGGTACGTTATATGATCATGTATTGTAGAAACTTAGAGACTTAAAGTGTACATGTGATAAACAGTAAGCAGACGCTAAAGACAAGTACTCTAACCTTTGTTCCAGTTCAGTTTGGACAAATTTTGAATTCATGTATCCTTTCGTATGAAGTCTTGTATGATGAAGTCAAAGCCAATTCTTTAGGCTAGAATTATATTATTATTCTATCAAGCATGATTAATGTTTATCAAGTTATATTGGTGTGGTTTTCAAACGAAGACTGAGTATGCTAATAGATTTTTATCATTTAACGACAGGCACGTGAGGTTGCCACAACTTAAACGTATACATGTTTAATGAATGTAATGTTGATAAACATAGAATACTATAGGCTGATCACCTAGATGTGCTCGTAAATAATGTCGGACTTACGGACTTAGTGCCAGAATGTCCTTTTCAAAAGAACTTATGAAATGTTCAAGGTCTTGGACCGAAATTGATGTTTTACTGAATATTGTTATTGTAAAATGTTTTGAATGAAAAGAAGTGCTATTTTGAATTATCGATAGTACTTCGTAACTATTGTTCAGTTATTGAAGATATATGAGCTCTATGTTTCAAGCATGTTATTTATTAGAATTGTAGTACTTGTTGAGCTAGTCATGCTCACTCTTGCTTGGACCATATGAACACAGCTAAGATCAAGTGGACCGAAGGCTGCGACAAGGATAAGGGCAAGGTGAAGACGAACCCTTAGATTACTTGTGTAATAGTATACGTGAATGTTTGTAATATATTGAATATTATGTCAAGAACGAATGAATGGGTTATAAAGTCCATGTAAGACCTCAACTTATTATTAATGAAATTGAATTTTCTCTATTTATTATTTTGAAATAGTAAGGGTTGATTTGATTAATGTGGTTAGTTATGGGTAAAATGCACAAATATTTCAAATAAGCAAGTGGTTATAAAATATTCATTGTTGTCGGGAAATATTAGTTTGGTCGTGAAATATTCTTACTGTCAGAGAATATTTGTACGACGACGCAGCCTTGTGTGGGCCCCATAACGAAAAGTGATTGGATGAAAAAAATGACAAGTATACGTTGTTTATAAATAACGACGTAGTTGTTACCGTTAATACTGTTGGAATACCCGGTGGCTAAAATATAGTAGCACATGGTACTGCACCAATTATTGATTCTTACGTAAGAAGACACTACTCAATAATTGTTATAGTAATTACTGTTCAATATTTTATTTTATTGATTCAATAATTACTGCGTTGATATTTTATATTATTGTTGTTTTAATAATTGTCATTACACGGTATTTTCCTTTATCGAATTAATAATTCATATTATTTGAATAATATTATTAGATAGCATTATTGGCAATGTCTAGAAAGTTCTGTCTAAGGAGAGGCTTGGTCACCTAATTGCGTGCCCGTAAGGAGAAATCCTTATTGGAAAGACCACTCTTTCTTGGGAACGGCCTGGTTGCCAGTATTGTGATTCTGTAATATTATTTATGAATAATTAATTATTGAATTATATGATAAGAAAAATATTCATTTTATGTGGATATAGTTGGAAAAAATTTTAAAGTGACAATTGTTGAAAAATTGATATTTTATCTTTTCTAATAAATAAATTATTTAAATATATTATTATATTTTAATAATATAATAATGATGATATTTTTACAATAAATATGGGATATATGAGTATATGAGGAGGAAGAGTATTTTTGTTACTAAAAATATTTAAAACATCTTTTTCATGTTTGTAGACCCTATTTCTTAACTGGAATTTGATTATAGCTTGTAAAATCATCCGTTTATGGATTATGGTCAATTTCTGTTTGGAATTTGGAAAAACTTTCTTCTGCAAAGTTGTAGAGAATGGAATTTCCTATGAAAAGGACATAAGATTTGAATTTTTCTGATAAAAGGGATATTTTTTATGAATTATTGAAGTTCTGAAGTTCCAGAATAATTAATTTTTGATGTTTAAAATATTTTAATTAAGAAAAACGTTTTTTTCATTTGTGGGACATGTGTTAAGTGGTTGAAATCAGCTGGTGGTGTGCGTAGGAAGTTAGTTTATAAATAATATTATTTTATTAAATTTTTTGTTTTGGTGTTCTAAGCATTTTCCTATAAATAGGGTGCTTAGGTTATAATTGACAATCACACCAGAAATTAAGGTTTTCTCTCTCTATATTATCGAGCGTATTCTTGTGAGTATTTTGATAACTTGAGTGTTGCTATATGGTGCAAGTTCCCTTCAGCACTATATCCGGTATCACAGCTAGAAGTATTCTCTTTTCGAGGTAAGGGATAATATTTTTTTAAAAATGATTTTATTTCTTTCAATATCATTATGCCGAAATATTGATAGTATTTTTCTTATGAAATTCTTTTCTTTTAGTGTCGGGGTTATTATTCACGTATACGATATTATTCACGTATACGATACTATTCACGAATACGACACTATTCATAGAAAAATTAAATTTTTATTTTTATCCAAAATATCTATTATGGATACTAGCTTTGATTATATCTATGTTTTGATCATTCTTGAATTTTACCCCACTATGATTATTTATGAAGTATTTTTGAACTCGGATTGTTTAAAATACGAATCCTTAATATTTGTTCTTTTGTTTCACTGGATTCGTTTTCTTTAAAATATTTTTCATCATCCTCAGTCCTAAATGATGATATTACTGAATATCTTTGGCCTGTAGTGCAAAGATTAATGATTTTTTGATGAATATCTTTGGCCCGTAGTGCAAAGATGAACAGGTGTTGAGATGAACATGACCAACTGATAAATATCTTTGGCCTGTAGTGCAAAGATGAATATTTGATTCAAGATAAATATTGATTGATGTTACAGGAATAAAATAATGATGATGGACTTTTAAATTCATAGATTATAGTAGATTTCATTCTCTACATAACTCATCTATGAATTATTATTTCCGCTGCGAATAATGATCTAAAATTTGTTGTCTATTGTATGTTATCAGATTTTTTTCCTGTTGAAGACTAACGATAATTTGTTCTATATTATCTTATTCATAATATTCTTTACTGGGCTAGTTGAGCTCACCCTTTTTCTTTTTGTTACATTTTTCTTCTCAGGAGGCGAAAATGTAGCGAGTTCTAGTCGGGGGTGTGGAATGATGGTTCTAGAAAGTTGTTTTAGTAGTCCTCACCATTTTTATAAAATAATCTACCAATAATTGTAATGAGGACTTATTTGGGTGTGAATATTGTCTAGATGACAATATTTGTATTTAAACTCATAGTTTTTATGTTGTATTAATAAAGTTATAGTTGTTTCTGTACCATGTTATTGACGACTCAAAATGGGTGATGTATACCTATCTTGGGGGCGTCACAGTTGGTATCAAAGCTTAGGGATATGATCTCTGGCGGAGATCGGGGAATAGAACTAGGAGGGGAGAGACGAGTAAATCCTTCGCTAGTGTATCCTAACTAAGCTTATTTGTTAGGTGGTCAGAATATAGGGATATTATGTGATATGTAAATTTCTTTAATTAACCCTTGTTTTATGGCAGTATTTGAGAATGTCGACTGAGAATGTTAACAGTGGAGTAAATGAGACCGTGGAGACACCTTTACTCACCAACGAGGAGAATGTGCAACAAGTTGGCAATGTTCCTCCTGTGAACAACAACACTGAGCAGATGATAAACGACGAGATGTCCAGAAGCTTTTTGCAGTTCATGCAAAATCAGACGAGGGAGACTCGTGTTCAAAATACAGGTGGAAATGATAACAACGCACAGTTTGTCACAGCTAAGCAGTTCAAAGATTTGGGACCACTAGAATTCTGGGGAAAGCCGGATCCGATTAAGGCAGAAACATGGATCAAGCATATTACCAAATATTCGATGTCGTGGGATGCACGGAGGAACAGAAGGTTCCATTTGCCACCTTTATGTTCCGTAATGAGGCAGATTACTGGTGGGAATCTGTGAAGCGTACCCATCCAGCCGCACTCAGCATGTCATGGGAGACATTTCAGAAACTGATCAGTGACAAGTACTTTCCTGAAAGTATTCGTCATATAAAGGAAGTGGAGTTTATTAGATTGGAACAAAACAACATAACGGTGTCCCAGTACGAGGCGAAGTTTGTAGAGTTATCCAGGTTTGCACCTCATTTGGTGGAGAATGAGGAACGTATAACGCGGATGTTTCTGAGAGGTTTGAAACCCGGCATACGTTAATATCTCATTTCTCATAAATTTTCTCTCTATTCAGATGTTGTCAACAGGGCTCAATTATTAGAGCGAGATAACGAGTACGTTCAACTGATGGACCACAACTAGGATCATACCAATGACAGCAGTCATCAGAACAACGATAACCAGCGGAGAAAAAAAAATACGGACAAAAGCGGTAACCACCCTGGTGGTAATCATGGCCATGAAAATAGAAGAAGCGAGTCGGGGGGAGATTTTAAAAAGAGGAGATTCAATAATGACCATGTGAAGACGTCATCACCAGCAGCAATTGGTTCTAAGGGAGGTGAACGACCACCGATCGTATGCTATAAATGTGGAAAAGAGGGACATATCAGCTCAAACTGCCCACAATAGTTCAAGGTATACTATGATTGTGGAAAAGAAGGACATATCGCTCTAGATTGTACGGTAGCAAAACTAAGTCCAGCGGGGATGGAGACTCAAAAGGCTGTCCTAGAAAAGTCAAAGTCAACGGTTCCTGGAAGAGGGTTTGTCGTGACTGGTTAAAATGCGAGGAACCCAAATGAGGTGATCATGGGTAAGCTAATCATAAATTCTTGCGAAGTTTATACCATACTAGATACCGGTGCTACCCATTCATTTATCTCTCCTGCTTGTGCTCAACGTTTAAACTTAACTCCAGAGGAATTAGACTTTGATTTATCTGTGGAGACTCCGTTAGGAAAAACTTTCATCACATCCATTGTTTATAAATCTTGTTTGATCCAAGTTGGCACCATCACATTACCTGTTGATCTTATCTCTTTAAAGATACTTACTTTTGATGTGATTTTAGTGATTGATTGGTTAACTACTCATCATGCCAAAATTGATTGTTTTCGTAAGGTTGTTAGTTTTCATATTCCTAACCAACCTGTGGTACGAATTCAAACAACTAAACCACTAAAATCAATCACTGTCATATCAAGTCATAAAGCTATTCGTTTATTGAAAAACGGATGTCAAGCTTTCTTAGCCCATGTTATGGATTTGAATAAAGACACGTCAGATTTGAATAATATTCGTGTTGTTAGTAAATTTCCTGACGTATTTCCTGAAGAACTTCCCGGTCTACCCCTAGAACGTGAAGTTTAATTCTTTATTGATCTTGAATTTGGTACAAAGCCCATTTCTAAAACCCCATATCGAATGGCTCCTATTGAACTTCAGGAGTTAAAGGTCCAACTATAGGAGTTGTTGGACATCGATTTCATTCGTCCTAGTACATCTCCTTGAGGTGCTCCTGTTTTATTTGTAAAAAAGAAAGACAGAAGTATGTGACTTTGTATTGACTATCGAGAATTAAACCATGTCACTATCAAGAATAAGTATCTGCTACCTCGTATTGATGACCTGTTTGACCAGTTGCAAGGAGCATAATTCTTTTCAAAGATCGATCTTCGTTCTGGATATCATCAGCTGAAGATTAGAACTGTGGATATTCCAAATACTGCCTTCAGAACTCGGTACGGGCATTATGAATTCTTAGTCATGTCTTTTGGATTGACTAATGCTCCTGCGACTTTCATGGATATGATGAACCGAGTATTCAAGGATTATTTGGATCAGTTCGTTGTTGTCTTTATTGATGACATTCTCATATATTTCAAAAGCCGTAAATATCATGAGCACCATTTGAAGCTGGTACTCCAAAGGTTTCGTGAAAACAAGCTATATGCCAAGTTGGAGAAATGTGAGATCTGGCTTGACGAAGTAGCATTCCTTGGGCACGTGGTGTCAAAACATGGAGTATCTATCGACCCGGCAAAGATTGAAGCAATACAAAGTTGGGAGCAACCAAAGTCGGTGACCGAAGTACGTAGCTTTCTGGGCCTAGCTTGTTATTATCGAAGATTTATGGAAGGATTTTCTCGAATCGCTACCCCGTTAACTCAACTGACTTGGAAAGAGACAAAATTTGTATGGAGCGAGGAATGCGAAAAGAGTTTCCAAGAGCTTAAGAGGAGACTCATTTCGGCACCTATTCTAACAATACCATCTGGTTTAGATGAATTTGTTATCTACAGCGATGCTTCAAGCAAATGGTTAGGATGTGTTCTCATACAACGTGGGAATGTCATAACCTATGCCTCACAACAACTTAAAGAGTATGAGAGGAATTATCCTACTCATGATCTAGAGTTAGCAGCAGCCGTTTTTACGCTAAAGATCTAGAGGCACTATCTATATAGGGAGAAAATGGAGATATATTCAGACCATAAAAGCCTTAAATATTTTTTCACTCAAAAGAAACTTAACATGCGGCAACGACGTTGGCTCGAGCTGTTAAAAGATTATGACCACACCATTCAATACCATCCTAGAAAAGAAAACGTGGTAGCTGACACGTTGAGTAGAAGATCATATGCAGGGACGAGTGCGATGATGAAAAGTATACGCATAGAACCAACTTTAATCGATAAAGTTAAAGTTGCTCAAGCCACAGACCAAGAGCTAATGCGTATGAAGAAAAAAGTACAAGAAGGTGCTATTCCAGAAGTAATAATCGATGAAGAAGGAATACTTCGAGTACACTCCAGACTTTGTGTTCCTAACGACTTTGATTTGAAGTACACGATCATGATGGAAGCACACAATACACCGTTTGCAATCCATCCTGGAAGTACCAAAATGTATCGTGATCTTCGACATACATTTTGGTGGAACAATATGAAGAGAGAGATTGCAAAGTTTATCTCAAGGTGTTTAACTTGTCAACGTGTAAAGGCGGAGCATCAAGTGCCTAAGGGTCCATTGCAACCACTTGAGATCCCAAAATAGAAGTGGGAACACATTACCATGGATTTTGTTACGGGTCTTCCCACGGTTTTTCAAGGTATAAATGCTATTTGGGTTATTGTTGATATATTAACCAAGTCTATTCATTTCTTGCCGATACGGGAGACTTATTCCCTTGAAAGTCTTGCTCATATGTATGTAAATGAGATTATGAGATTGCATGGAATGCCAGTATCCATAGTTTTGGATCGTAACCCAAGATTCACTTCACGATTTTGGGTTAGTTTGCAAAAAGCTATGGGCACAGATTTACGATTTAGTTCGGCATACCATCCTCAAACGGACGGACAATCAGAGAGGACTATTGAAAATCTTGAAGATCTATTAAGACTCTGTGTTCTAGACTTCAAAGGGAGTTGGGATAAATATTTACCTTTGGTGGAATTCTCCTACAACAACAGTTATCAGGCAAGTATAGGTGTGGCTCCATTCGAAGCATTATATGGACGTAAGTGTCACTCTCCAGTATGTTGGGATGAGGTTGGTAAACCAACATTGTTGGGACCAAAATTGGTATGTATGACTACAGAAAAGATCCAAATAATTCGACAACGTATATAAACGGCACAAGATTGACAAAAGAGTTATGCAGATTTTCATCGAAAGGACGTGGAATTTAGTATTGGGGATCATGTATTATTGCGTGAGGCTCCATGGAAGGGAGTTACAAGATTTGGGAAGAGAGGAAAGCTCAATCCACGATTTATTGGTCCATTTTAGATTTTTGACTGAGTAGGAAATGTGGCCTATAGACTCGCATTACCTCCAAGTATGTCTCGTGTTCATAATGTTTTTCATATATATGTGCTACGTAAATATGTGAAAGACCTGAACCACGTTATTGAGTTAGAACCAGATGAGATAACCGAAGACTTAATGTACAAGGAGGTACCTGTCAAGATCTTGGATAGGGTGGAGCATATCTTACGTACAAAGGTCATACCACAAGTCAAAGTTTTTTGGAGGGACCATGCTATAGAGGAAATGATCTGGGAGTTGGAAATGGAAATGAAAGCGAGGTATCCTCACCTTTTCGAAACACCAGGCACATACGTCAATTTCGAGGACAAAATTTCATAAGGAGGGGGGGTTGTAAGACCCCAACTTATTATTAATGAAATTAAATTTCCTCCATTTATTATTTTGAAATAGTAAGGGTTGATTTGATTAATGTGGTTAGTTATGGGTAAAATGCACAAATATTTCAAATAAGCAAGTGGTTATAAAATATTCATTGTTGTCGGGAAATATTAGTTTGGTCGTGGAATATTCTTACTGTCGGGGAATATTCGTACGACGGCGCAGCTTTGTGTGGGTCCCATAACGAAAAGCGATTGGATGAAGAAAACGACAAGTATAAGTTGTTTATAAATAACGGCGTAGTTGTTACCGTTAATACTGTTGGAATACCCGGTGGTTAAAATACAGTAGCACACGGTATTGCACCAATTATTGATTCTTACGTAAGAAGGCACTACTCAATAATTGTTATAGTAATTATCGTTCAATATTTTATTTTATTGATTCAATAATTGCTGCGTTGATATTTTATATTATTGTTATTTCAATAATTATCATTACACAAAATTTCCTTTATCGAATTAATAATTCATATTATTTGAATAATATTATTAGATAACATTATTGGCAATGTCTAGAAAGTTCTGTCTAAGGAGAGGTTTGGTCACCTAATTGCGCGCCAGTAAGGAGAAATCCTTATTGGAAAGCCCCCTCTTTCCTGGGAACAACCTGGTTGCCAGTATTGTGATTCTGTAATATTATTTGTGAATAATTAATTATTAATTTATATGATAAGAAAAATATTCATTTTATGTGGATATAGATGGAGAAAATTTTAAAGTGACAATTGTTGAAAAATTGATATTTTATCTTTTCTAATAAATAATTCATTTAAATATATTATTATATTTTAATAATATAATAATGTTGACATTTTTATAATGAATGTGGGATATATGAGTATATAAGGAGGAAGAGTATTTTTGTTACTAAAAATATTTAAAACATCTTTTTCATGTTTGTAGACCCTATTTCTTAACTGGAATTTGATTATAGCGTGTAAAATCGTCCGTTTATGGATTATGGTCAATTTCTGTTTGGAATTTGGAAAAACTTTCTTCTGCAAAGTTGTAGAGAATGGAATTTCCTATGAAAAGGACATAAGATTTGAATTTTTCTGATAAAAGGGATATTTTTTATGAATTATTGAAGTTCTGAAGTTCCGGAATAATTAATTTTTGATGTTTAAAATATTTTAATTAAGAAAAACGTTTTTTTTCATTTGTGGGACATGTGTTAAGTGGTTGAAATCAGCTGGTGGTGTGCGTAGGAAGTTAGTTTATAAATAATATTATTTTATTAAATTTTCTGCTTTGGTGTTCTAAGCATTTTCCTATAAATAGGGTGCTTAGGTTATAATTGACAATCACACCAGAAACTAAGGTTTTCTCTCTCTATATTATCGAGCGTATTCTTGTTAGTATTTTGATAACTTGAGTGTTGCTATATGGTGCAAGTTCCCTTCAGCACTATATCCGGTATCACAGCTAGAAGTATTCTCTTTTCGAGGTAAGGGATAATATTTTTTTAAAAATGATTTTATTTCTTTCAATATCATTATGCCGAAATATTGATAGTACTTTTCTTATGAAATTCTTTTCTTTTAGTGTCGGGGTTATTATTCACGTATACGACACTATTCACGAATACGACACTATTCACAGAAAAATTAAATTTTCATTTTTATCCAAAATATCTATTATGGATACTAGCTTTGATTATATCTATGTTTTGATCATTCTTGAATTTTACTCCACTATGATTATTTATGAAGTATTTTTGAACTTAGATTGTTTAAAATACGAATCCTTAATATTTGTTCTTTTGTTTCACTGGATTCGTTTTCTTTAAAATATTTTTCATCATCCTCAGTCCTAAATGATGATATTACTGAATATCTTTGGCCTGTAGTACAAAGATTAATGATTTTTTGATGAATATCTTTGGCCCGTAGTGCAAAGATGAACATGTGTTGAGATGAACATGACCAACTGATAAATATCTTTGGCCTGTAGTGCAAAGATGAATATTTGATTCAAGATAAATATTGATTGATGTTACAGGAATAAAATAATGATGATGGACTTTTAAATTCATAGATTATAGTAGATTTCATTCTCTACATAACTCATCAATGAATTATTATTTCCGCTGCGAATAATGATCTGAAATTTGTTGTCTATTGTATTTTATCAGATTTTTTTCCTGTTGAAGACTAACGATAATTTGTTCTATATTATCTTAGTCATAATATTCTTTACTGGGCTAGTTGAGCTCACCCTTTTTCTTTTTGTTACATTTTTCTTCTCAGGAGGCGAGAATGTAGCGAGTTCTAGTCGGGGTGTGGAATGATGGTTCTAGAAAGTTGTTTTAGTAGTCCTCACCATTTTTTGTAAAATAATCTACCAATAATTGTAATGAGGACTTATTTGGGTGTGAATATTGTCTAGATGACAATATTTGTATTTAAACTCATAGTTTTTATGTTGTATTAATAAAGTTGTAGTTGTTTCTGTACCATGTTATTGACGACTCAAAATGGGTGATGTATACCTATCTTGGGGGCGTCACAGTTGGTATCAGAGCTTAGGGATATGATCTCTGGCGGAGATCGGGGAATAGAACTAGGAGGGGAGAGACGAGTAAATCCTTCGCTAGTGTATCCTAACTAAGCTTATTTGTTAGGTGGTCAGAATATAGGGATATTATTTGATATGTAAATTTCTTTAATTAACCCTTGTTTTATGGCAGTATTTGAGAATGTCGACTGAGAATGTTAACAGTGGAGTAAATTAGACCGTGGAGACACTTTTACTCACCAACGAGGAGAATGTGCAACAAGTTGGCAATGTTCCTCCTGTGAACAACACCACTGAGCAGATGATAAATGACGAGATGTCCAGAAGCTTTTTGCAGTTCATGCAAAATCAGACGAGGGAGACTCGTGTTCAAAATACAGGTGGAAATGATAACAACGCACAGTTTGTCACAGCTAAGCAGTTCAAAGATTTGGGACCACTAGAATTCTGGGGAAAGCCGGATCCGATTAAGGCAGAAACATGGATCAAGCATATTACCAAGATATTCGATGTCGTGGGATGCACGGAGGAACAGAAGGTTCCATTTGCCACCTTTATGTTCCATAATGAGGCAGATTACTGGTGGGAATCTGTGAAGCGTACCCATCCAGCCGCACTCAGCATGTCTTGGGAGACATTTCAGAAACTGATCAATGACAAGTACTTTCCTGAAAGTATTCGTCATATAAAGGAAGTGGAGTTTATTAGATTGGAACAAAACAACATAACGGTGTCCCAGTACGAGGCGAAGTTTGTAGAGTTATCCAGGTTTGCACCTCATTTGGTGGAGAATGAGGAACGTATAACGCGGATGTTTCTGAGAGGTTTGAAACCCGGCATACGTTAATATCTCATTTCTCATAAATTTTCTCTCTATTCAGATGTTGTCAACAGGGCTCAATTATTAGAGCGAGATAACGAGTACGTTCAACTGATGGACCACAACTAGGATCATACCAATGACAGCAGTCATCAGAACAACGATAACCAGCGGAGAAAAAAAAATACGGACAAAAGCGGTAACCACCCTGGTGGTAATCATGGCCATGAAAATAGAAGAAGCGAGTCGGGGGGAGATTTTAAAAAGAGGAGATTCAATAATGACCATGTGAAGACGTCATCACCAGCAGCAATTGGTTCTAAGGGAGGTGAACGACCACCGATCGTATGCTATAAATGTGGAAAAGAGGGACATATCAGCTCAAACTGCCCACAATAGTTCAAGGTATACTATGATTGTAGAAAAGAAGGACATATCGCTCTAGATTGTACGGTAGCAAAACTAAGTCCAGCGGGGATGGAGACTCAAAAGGCTGTCCTAGAAAAGTCAAAGTCAACGGTTCCTGGAAGAGGGTTTGTCGTGACTGGTTAAAATGCGAGGAACCCAAATGAGGTGATCATGGGTAAGCTAATCATAAATTCTTGCGAAGTTTATACCTTACTAGATACCGGTGCTACCCATTCATTTACCTCTCCTGCTTGTGCTCAACGTTTAAACTTAACTCCAGAGGAATTAGACTTTGATTTATCTGTGGAGACTCCGTTAGGAAAAACTTTCATCATATCCATTGTTTATAAATCTTGTTTGATCCAAGTTGGCACCATCACATTACCTGTTGATCTTATCTCTTTAAAGATACTTACTTTTGATGTGATTTTAGTGATTGATTGGTTAACTACTCATCATGCCAAAATTGATTGTTTTCGTAAGGTTGTTAGTTTTCATATTCCTAACCAACCTGTGGTACGAATTCAAACAACTAAACCACTAAAATCAATCACTGTCATATCAAGTCATAAAGCTATTCGTTTATTCAAAACGGATGTCAAACTTTCTTAGCCCATGTTATGGATTTGAATAAAGACACGTCAGATTTGAATAATATTCGTGTTGTTAGTCAATTTCCTGACGTATTTCCTGAAGAACTTCCCGGTCTACCCCTAGAACGTGAAGTTGAATTCTTTATTGATCTTGAATTTGGTACAAAGCCCATTTCTAAAACCCCATATCGAATGGCTCCTATTGAACTTCAGGAGTTAAAGGTCCAACTATAGGAGTTGTTGGACATCGATTTCATTCGTCCTAGTACATCTCCTTGAGGTGCTCCTGTTTTATTTGTAAAAAAGAAAGACGGAAGTATGTGACTTTGTATTGACTATCGAGAATTAAACCATGTCACTATCAAGAATAAGTATCTGCTACCTCGTATTGATGACCTGTTTGACCAGTTGTAAGGAGCATAATTCTTTTCAAAGATCGATCTTCGTTCTGGATATCATCAGCTGAAGATTAGAACTGTGGATATTCCAAATACTGCCTTCAGACTCGGTACGGGCATTATGAATTCTTAGTCATGTCTTTTGGATTGACTAATGCTCCTGCGACTTTCATGGATATGATGAACCGAGTATTCAAGGATTATTTGGATCAGTTCGTTGTTGTCTTTATTGATGACATTCTCATATATTTCAAAAGCCGTAAATATCATGAGCACCATTTGAAGCTGGTACTCCAAAGGTTTCGTGAAAACAAGCTATATGCCAAGTTGAAGAAATGTGTGATCTGGCTTGAGGAAGTAGCATTCCTTGGGCACGTGGTGTCAAAACATGGAGTATCTGTCGACCCGGCAAAGATTGAAGCAATACAAAGTTGGGAGCAACCAAAGTCGGTGACCGAAGTACGTAGCTTTTTGGGCCTAGCTTGTTATTATCGAAGATTTATGGAAGGATTTTCTCGAATCGCTACCCCGTTAACTCAACTGACTTGGAAAGAGACAAAATTTGTATGGAGCGAGGAATGCGAAAAGAGTTTCCAAGAGCTTAAGAGGAGACTCATTTCGGCACCTATTCTAACAATACCATCTGGTTTAGATGGATTTGTTATCTACAGCGATGCTTCAGGCAAATGGTTAGGATGTGTTCTCATACAACGTGGGAAAGTCATAACCTATGCCTCGCAACAACTTAAAGAGTATGAGAGGAATTATCCTACTCATGATCTAGAGTTAGCAGCAGTCGTTTTTACGCTAAAGATCTAGAGGCACTATCTATATAGGGAGAAAATGGAGATATATTCAGACCATAAAAGCCTTAAATATTTTTTCACTCAAAAGAAACTTAACATGCGGCAACGACGTTGGCTCGAGCTGTTAAAAGATTATGACCACACCATTCAATACCATCCTAGAAAAGCAAACGTGGTAGCTGAAATGTTGAGTAGAAGATCATATGCAGGGACGAGTGCGATGATGAAAAGTATACGCATAGAACCAACTTTAATCGATAAAGTTAAAGTTGCTCAAGCCACAGACCAAGAGCTAATGCGTATGAAGAAAAAAGTACAAGAAGGTGCTATTCCAGAAGTAATAATCGATGAAGAAGGAATACTTCGAGTACACTCCAGACTTTGTGTTCCTAACGACTTTGATTTGAAGTACACGATCATGATGGAAGCACACAATACACCGTTTGCAATCCATCCTGGAAGTACCAAAATGTATCGTGATCTTCGACATACATTTTGGTGGAACAATATGAAGAGAGAGATTGCAAAGTTTATCGTAAGGTGTTTAACTTGTCAACGTGTGAAGGCGGAGCATCAAGTGCCTAAGGGTCCATTGCAACCACTTGAGATCCCAAAATAGAAGTGGGAACACATTACCATGGATTTTGTTACGGGTCTTCCCACGGTTTCTCAAGGTCTAAATGCTATTTGGGTTATTGTTGATATATTAACCAAGTCTATTCATTTCTTGCCGATACGGGAGACTTATTCCCTTGAAAGTCTTGCTCATATGTATGTAAATGAGATTATGAGATTGCATGGAATGCCAGTATCCATAGTTTTGGATCGTAACCCAAGATTCACTTCACGATTTTGGGTTAGTTTGCAAAAAGCTATGGGCACAGATTTACGATTTAGTTCGGCATACCATCCTCAAACGGACGAACAATCAGAGAGGACTATTGAAAATCTTGAAGATCTATTAAGACTCTGTGTTCTAGACTTCAAAGGGAGTTGGGATAAATATTTACCTTTGGTGGAATTCTCCTACAACAACAGTTATCAGGCAAGTATAGGTGTAGCTCCATTCAAAGCATTATATGGACGTAAGTGTCACTCTCCAGTATGTTGGGATGAGGTTGGTGAACCAACATTGTTGGGACCAAAATTGGTATGTATGACTACAGAAAAGATCCAAATAATTCGACAACGTATATAAACGGCACAAGATTGACAAAAGAGTTATGCAGATTTTCATCGAAAGGACGTGGAATTTAGTATTGGGGATCATGTATTATTGCGTGTGGCTCCATGGAAGGGAGTTACAAGATTTGGGAAGAGAGGAAAGCTCAATCCACGATTTATTGGTCCATTTTAGATTTTTGACCGAGTAGGAAATGTGGCCTATAGACTCGCATTACCTCCAAGTATGTCTCGTGTTCATAATGTTTTTCATATATATGTGCTACGTAAATATGTGAAAGACCTGAACCACGTTATTGAGTTAGAACCAGATGAGATAACCGAAGACTTAATGTACGAGGAGGTACCTGTCAAGATCTTGGATAGGATGGAGCATGTCTTACGTACAAAGGTCATACCACAAGTCAAAGTTTTTTGGAGGGACCATGCTATAGAGGAAATGACCTGGGAGTTGGAAATGGAAATGAAATGACCTGGTTGCCAGTATTGTGATTCTGTAATATTATTTGTGAATAATTAATTATTAATTTATATGATAAGGAAAATATTCATTTTATGTGGATATAGATGGAGAAAATTTTAAAGTGACAATTGTTGAAAAATTGATATTTTATCTTTTCTGATAAATAATTCATTTAAATATATTATTATATTTTAATAATATAATAATGTTGATATTTTTATAATGAATGTGGGATATATGAGTATATAAGGAGGAAGAGTATTTTTGTTACTAAAAATATTTAAAACATCTTTTTCATGTTTGTAGACCCTATTTCTTAACTGGAATTTGATTATAGCGTGTAAAATCGTCCGTTTATGGATTATGGCCAATTTTTGTTTGGAATTTGGAAAAACTTTCTTCTGCAAAGTTGTAGAGAATGGAATTTCCTAGGAAAAGGACATAAGATTTGAATTTTTCTGATAAAAGGGGTATTTTTTATGAATTATTGAAGTTCTGAAGTTCCAGAATAATTAATTTTTGATGTTTAAAATATTTTAATTAAGAAAAACATTTTTTTTCATTTGTGGGACATGTGTTAAGTGGTTGAAATCAGCTGGTGGTGTGCGTAGGAAGTTAGTTTATAAATAATATTATTTTATTAAATTTTCTGCTTTGGTGTTCTAAGCATTTTCCTATAAATAGGGTGCTTAGGTTATAATTGACAATCACACCAAAAACTAAGGTTTTCTCTCTCTATATTATCGAGCGTATTCTTGTGAGTATTTTGATAACTTGAGTGTTGGTATATGGTGCAAGTTCCCTTCAGCACTATATCCGGTATCACAAATTCACAGCTAGAAGTATTCTCTTTTCGAGGTAAGGGATAATATTTTTTTTTAAAATGATTTTATTTCTTTCAATATCATTATGCCGAAATATTTATAGCATTTTTCTTGTGAAATTCTTGTCTTTTAGTGTCGGAGTTACTATTCACGTATATGACACTATTCACGTATACAGTACTATTCACGAATACGACACTATTCACAGAAAAATTAAATTTTCATTTTTATACAAAATATCTATTATGGATACTAGCTTTGATTGTATCTATGTTTTGATCATTCTTGAATTTTACTTCACTATGATTATTTATGAAGTATTTTTGAACTCGGATTGTTTAAAGTACGAATCCTTAATATTTGTTCTTTTGTTTCACTGGATTCGTTTCTTTAAAATATTTTTCATCATCTTCAGTCCTAAATGATGATATTATTGAATATCTTTGGCTTGTAGTGCAAAGATTAATGATTTTCTGATGAATATCTTTGGCCCGTAGTGCAAAGATGAATAGGTGTTGAGATGAACATGACCAACTGATGAATATCTTTGGCCTGTAGTGCAAAGATGAATATTTGATTCAAGATGAATATTGATTGATGTTACAGGGATAAAATAATGACGATGGACTTTTAAATTCATAGATTATAGTAGATTTCATTCTCTACGTAACTCATCTATGAATTATTATTTTCGCTGCGAATATTGATCTAAAATTTGTTGTCTATTGTATTTTATTAGATTTTTTCCTGTTGAAGACTAACAATAATTTGTTCTATATTATCTTAGTCATAATATTCTTTACTAGGCTAGTTGAGCTCACTCTTTTTCTTTTTGTTCTATTTTTCTTCTCAGGAGGCGAGAATGTAGTGAGTTCTAGTCGGGGTGTGGAATGATGATTCTAGAATGTTGTTTTAGTAGTCCTCACCATTTTTGTAAAATAATCTACCAATAATTGTAATGAGGACTTATTTGGGTGTGAATATTGTCTAGATGGCAATATTTGTATTTAAACTCACAGTTTTTATGTTGTATTAATAAAGTTGTAGTTGTTTCTGTACCATGTTATTGACGACTCAAAATGGGTGATGTATACCTATTTTGTGGGCATCACAGTCCATGTGGGAGTAGGAGCACGATGAAAGAGTTTTGGCCAAGGACAAAGTCCATGAGCTGAAACATGAGGTCTTTGAGCTCAAGGAGGAGCTAAAGACCAAACTGCAGAAGATAGGGAGAATGTCCTATATTCATAGGAGTTCTCACACAGATTTACAACAGCAGGTAGCTGGATATCCTTTAGAGGTGGGGTAGACACGACATACTATTAGCCGTGATATCATTGCCGATCTTGCCAAGGCAGATTTCGATAATGCCTTAAGGAAGATGTAATCTAGTAGTAGCTAGAGTAGTTTAGGTATGTAAATATTTTGTAATTAGTAGTGACGTAAAGCCCTCTTTTGTATAGTGAAGGGTAGTCTTTTGTAAATCCCAATTTTTGGAAAGCAATAGCGGGAAAGTAATGTAATCAGCTTAGGCCGTGTAATGTAACCGATGTAGTATTATACTACAAAAATGAATATAAGTCTTTTTATGGAAAACAATGAGTAATGGATGTTGAAGTTATTGTTTAATATTAAATAATAACTAATAAAGAAAGGAATAATAACGAAATGTGTTTATTGTATCAACAAAATGCCGCCGAGAAGAGTGCAACGTAACCAAGGAGCTAATGTGAATCAATCGGAGGGAGGTCCGGTTAACCCGATGCAGGAGTTTGTTAATTTTTTAACAACTGCCTTTAATAAAACAAGGGCTAATATCCCAGTAAATCCAGGAGTAGCACGAGCTACTACCTTTAAGGATTTCAAGAGCGTGGGTCCGCCAGAATTCAAAGGAACTACGGACCCTATCGAATCCCAAACGTGGGTGAAGGAAATAGAGAAGGCATTTGTGATAACAAATGTCGACGAGGCCCAAAAGGTTGCCTTTACAACCTATATGATGAAGGGAGAGGCCAACTTTTGGTGTCAAGCCAATCAGGCTAGGGCCGGAATAACGAATTTGACGTGGGAGAGGTTCAAGGAGATATTCATTGAGAACTACTTTTCCATGAGCATGCAGGGAAGGATGGAGATGTGGTTTCTGGAGTTGAAACAAGGGGACATGATGGTTCCCCAATACGCCGCCTAGTTTAATGAACTGGCGAGGTTCGCTCCACACCAAGTGGATACCGAGGTTAGGAAGGCGCAACGGTTCGAGCAGGGCTTAAAACCCTAGCTCTATAATCGTATTTTGGTGTTCCAAAGTACTTCATTTAGAACCATTTTAGAGAAGGCGATAATCACCGAGGGTGGTAGTGAGGCTCTGAGTCAATACCACAAGGACAAGAAGAGCAAGGGGAAAGTGGATGGGGGAATAAAGGTTGAAGGAGCCAACGATAGTGGCGAGGGACAAAAGAAGAAGACGTTTAGCTCTGGGAATACCGGAGTGAAGCAAGGAGACCCAAAGAGGAGGATGTAGGCCTGCAAGACCTGTGGGAAGACTCACTTAGGAGTCTGTCTTAAGGGGAAGGCCGTGAATTATAATTATGGACAGGAAGGGCACATTGCGCCTAACTGTCCGAATATGAAAAAGAATCATGGATGCTTAGTGTGTGGGTCAACTGACCACATGACAAAGAATTGCCCGAAGAAGGGGACGGACGGGAACCGGGGCACTAATAGCGGTAAGTTAGCTATTAGTGGTACAGTGCAGCCGGGTAGGCCGATGGGCCGTACCTTTAACATGACAGTCCAAGATGCAGTTGCATCAGGGGACGTCGTCGCAAGTATTATTCTGATCAACGACATAAATGCTTACATGCTGTTTGATTCAGGTGTTACTTGTTCGTTTATAGCATGCGATTTTGTTAAACGATTAGGATTACTTCCCGAAAAGTTGCCTATACCTTTAAATATTAAGGTAGCAAACGAAGAAATAATTCCTGTTGAAGATGTTCATAGGAGTTGTTGCGTAGATATACAGTGTTATAAATTATCGGTAGATTTGTTACCGATAAAGTTAGGAGAATTCGACGTAATTCTCGGAATGGATTGTTTAGGTAACCATGAGGCAATTATAGATTGTCAAAAGAAATATGTGAACATTAAAACGTTAAGACAACCTCAGGTAGTATTTTATGGGAATAGATCGTCCGGACGTTCGTGTTGTCTAACCATGACACAAACTAGGAAATTACTGAGGAAGGGATGTGTAGGTTATCTGTGTCATGTTGTTGATACCCAGAGAGTGGTAGCAACCATGGAACAAATACCTATAGTGAGAGAATTCGCAGATGTATTTCTGAGTGAATTGTTGGGTCTTCCGCTGGATAGGGAGATAGAGTTTGTAATAGACATCATGCCAGGAGCGACACCAGTTTCCAGGGCACCATATCGTATGGCGCCAGTGGAGATGAAGGAGTTGATGGTACAGTTACAAGAACCGTTGGACAGGAAGTACATTCAACCGAGTGTTTCATCGTGGGGAGCACTAGTACTGTTTGTTAAGAAGAAAGACAGATCTTTAAGACTTTGTATTCACTACCAAGAGTTGAATAAGTTAACGATAAAGAATAAATACCCATTGCCCAGGATCGATGATCTCTTTGATCAGTTGAAAGGGGCTAAGTATTTTTCAAAAATAGATTTAAGAACGGGGTATCACCAGTTGAAGGATAGTAAGGAGGATGTACCAAAGACAACATTTAGGACTCGTTATGGTCATTACGAGTTTCTGGTGATGTCATTTGGGTTGACAAATGCACCAGCTGCATTTATGGATATGATGGACAGAGTGTTCAAACAATATTTGGACAAGTTCGTCGTGGTGTTTATTGATGATATTCTAGTCTATTCTAAGATGCCAGAAGATCATGCTGAACACCTAAGATTAGTTTTGGAGACACTAAAAAAGGAGAAGTTGTATGCGAAATTCACTAAGTATGAATTTTGGTTGGAGAAGGTACAATTTTTAGGTCATGTCATTGACCATGAGGCAATTTCAATAGATCCAGCGAAGGTGGAAGCCGTGATGAATTGGGAACAACCTAAAACGCCGACATGAGGTGCGGAGTTTCCTAGGGTTAGCGGATTACTATCGGAGATTCATCCAGGATTTTTCGAAGATAGCTACTCCGTTGACTAACTTAACAAGGAAGACGGTGAAATACGCGTGGACTGTTAAGTGTGAGGACAATTTTCAAGAACTGAAGAAGAGGTTGAGTGAAGCGCCTGTTTTGTCATTACCTGATGACACATGTAATTTTGTAGTTTATAGCGATGCTTCGCATAGAGAACTTGGTTGCGTGCTCATGTAGCATGGCAAGGTCATTGCGTTTGCATCTAGGTAGTTGAAGGATTATGAGAAAGTTTATCCTACTCATGATCTGGAACTGGCCGCAGTAGTTTTTGCTCTAAAGATATGGAGACATTATCTTTATGGAGAAAAATGTGAGATATACACGGATCACAAGAGTCTAAAATATATCTTCACACAAAAGGAGTTGAACATGGGGCAGAGGAGATGGCTGGAGTTGATAAAGGATTACGACTGTGAAATCCTGTATCACCCTGGAAAAGCCAATGTAGTTGCCCACGCCTTAAGTAGGAAGGGTCGGGAAAAGTTGTCTTTGTTAACGGCTCAAACTGAGTTAATAACAGAGATGGCTAGGATGGAATTGGAAGTAAAGTTGCCAAGTGAAGTAGGACAAATGATGTTTACGACGGAGATGCAATCTACCATCGTAGAGAGAGTTAAGGAGATCAACTCAAAACTAATGAGTGTGACCGGATGAAGGAGCGGTTGGCCAATGAAAAAGATATTAAGTATAGTTTTGATAATGATGGATTATTAAGATTTGAAGGAAGAATTTGGGTTCTGAATGAGACAGAATTAAAGGAGAAGGTATTACAAGAGGCTCATAGTTCGAGGTTTTCAATTCATCCTGGGAGTACTAAGATGTATCAAGACCTTCGACAGAGTTTTTGGTGGCCGAACATGAAGGGAGATATAGCAGAGTATGTGAGTAGGTGCTTAACTTGCAAGAAAGTTAAGGTCGAACATCAATGACCTAAGTGGCTTGTTACAGTCATTGGAAATTCCAGAGTGGAAGTAGGAAAATATCACTGATGGATTTTATGGTGGGACTTCTGACTACAACGAAGGGGTATGATGTGATTTGGGTAATAGTGGACCGGTGGACAAAGTCGAATCACTTTTTGCCAATTAGGGTTAAGTATAACTTAGACCAGTTAGCTAGACTCTATATTAAGGAAATAATTTCTAGACATGGAGTACCAGTATCGATTGTGTCAGATCGTGATCCACGATTCACATCTAACTTTTGGAGAAGTCTACATGAGCAGTTGGGAACACAGTTGAAGCTAAGTACGGCGTATCATCCACAAATTGATGGACAGAGCGAGAGAACAATTTAGACGTTAGAAGATATGCTAAGATCTTGCGTCATGGATTTCAAGGGTAGTTGGGATGATCATCTACAATTAGTGGAGTTTGCATATAACAATAGTTATCATGCAAGCATAGATATGCCGCCTTACGAAGCTTTGTATGGGAGGAAATGCAAAACACCACTGTATTGGGATGAGGTAGGAGAACGTCGAATGCTAGGACCAGAATTGGTGCAACAAACAGCGGATATTGTTAAGATAATACAAATGCGTCTTCTAGCAGCTTAAGACACACAAAAGAAGTTTACAAATTCGCATAGAGAGAATAAAGAATTTGAAGTAGGTTCGTATGTATTTCTAACATATCTCCCTGGAAAGGAAAGATACATTTTAGAAAGAAGGGAAAGTTAAGTCCGAGGTTCATAGGACCTTTTGAGGTATTAAAATGGGTGGGTGAGGTAGCTTATATAATAGCATTACCTCCAGACCTAGAACGAATACATAATGTGTTTCATGTATCCGTGTTACATCCTTATAATTCAGATTATAAACATGTGATAGAATATGAGCCTATTCATATTGAGAAGGACTTAACGTACGAAGAAACGCCGATTTAAATTGTCGATAGAAAAGAACAAGTTCTGCGAAATAAAGTCATACCTTCCGTGAAGGTGATATGGAAGAACCACAATACAGAAGAAGCAACGTGGGAGTTGGAAGAAATGATGAAAAAGAATTACCCTCATTTGTTTGTGTAATTTTTTTTATATATAGCAAGATTCTGGGGACAGAATCCTTATAAGGGGGAGAGAGTGTAACTGCCCCGAAAAATCGAACCTTTGTAAATACTTTTAATAATAAATAAAATAATATTATTTATTATTATTACATGTTGATAATATGAATGTCGTTCTATAACCTAGAAATGTCGGAACGACGTAGTATTTTAACTACGTGAGGGAATTAAAGTGTTTGAATTTCTAAGACGAAAATAAAAGCTTTCTGAGAAATTTTCTGAAAAACACTATTCATCGATTTTCGCTCGGGAATTATTTTTGAATTTTCTAGAAATACGTAACGTTATAATATCAAGGGGAGATGGATTATATAATAATAATAATCTAAGTATGGAAAACACAATATTTTTCATGCGGACTTAATTTGAGCACGTTAGGGATATTAAGCGTTAAGAAAAGAATGTATTAATCGTATGATGTGTAGGCATTATGCGAGGTATTGAATGCAAGTATAATACGACGTATATATGATTAAGTATGGAGAATGGAATAGCGTATATTACGAATTCGTATACGAGCTAGCATACGAGAATTATACGTATAGTATATATGTCAAGGTTCTTAATTAAATGGAATGGACTTATAGGATTATTAGCATATTGGTAGAAGTCCAATAGGAAGTGATATGCAAGCCTAAGTGTTTGTTAATCAAGAGTTCAAACTAATGTAATGCAAGCCCAATAAGAATTAGCTAGATTAATTAAGCAAGCCCAATGGGTTAGCTATGATCCATGGGACAAATAAAGAGTGAATGTGGGTTAAAACTTGATGGGCAAGAACTTTATGTGATGATCAAGTGTTGTGTTGAGCAAGAAAAAGGAGTGGCTAGTAAGTTTACTTAGTGGTAAAGTAAGGAATAGTAAGGAGGTTAGTTAAGGAGGTGGAGGGCCTAAATGACTCTTATACCCCCACTTTGCCAAGCCTATAAATAGGAGAGGTTGTTAGTCATTTTTTCAATGTTCAACTTTCATCCAATACAAATTAACTTAAGTGTTAGAGAGAATAAGCACTTTATAAGCCAAAACTTCCTTTGCTAGATTTTCAAAGAGAAGAGAAGTACTAGTCTTCAAGGGTAAGACTCTAGTCTAATATATCTTTTATCTCTATCATTGTAGGGTGATAAGAGAAGTGTGATTGTATGCTAAGAACATATAAGAAGTAATTAATGAATGAACTTAAGCCGAATAAGTTGTGAATAAGAAACTAGAACCTAAATAAGTTGATAAACTTATGAAGAACTTGTCATATGATATTAGTATGTTCAATATGGTATGAGAACATTGAGTAAAGGGCTTAAGTCCATATTAACTTATGAGAATAAGTCAAAACTTACTTTGATAATAAGTTGATTAAGTCATTAACTTATGAGAATAAGTCAAAACTTACTTTGATAATAAGTTGGTGTAATAAGTAACTTAAAATGTTGGCATGATGGTTAACATCCATTTGGAAAGATAATCAAATCATTAGTAATGAGGTTTCGCCTAAATTCACACGATTGGACGATAATCATCGAATTCGTGAAATTCTCGGAATGAAAGTCGTATTTTGTGTTTGAACTCGGAAACATTGGTTTTCGATGGAGACAAGTCATATTTGGCATTATAGAGTTGCGGACTTAAAAATGACCAAATTCTGACTTAGAACGAAGAAACGAGCGTTGAACGTTCACGAACGTTTACCGTTTTCGTTAAAAATGAACTAATATATGAAATTTTAGCAAACGAAGTCAAATAGATAAAATTCTTGCATGAACGCATAGAGTATGTAATTTGTGAGCTGTAGGCTCTTGATTGAGCCAATTCAGACTTATAACAAAGAAGTTATGCGTCCGGGAGTTTCACAAAAAATTCAAAAGCTGTGAATTTTCTGAGGCACAGAGTTGGCGCCGCGGTGCCAACCCAAGGCCAAAAGATGGCACCGCATTGCCGGAACAGTGTCTGAACCTACTGAAATTTCGCGCCGTAGCGCGACATGAAGAGCAAGGACTCGCACCGTAGCACCGAGTCCGGTCTGTACCCACTGCAGAGTGGCGCCGCAGTACGGCTTAAAGAGGAAAGGGTGGTGCCACAACGCCAACCCTAGTGTTTGGACAATGATGAAGGTTTACAAGTATAACATGATTAGTAACTCAGTAATAATAAACTGAGGAACTTAATAAGGTATTATAAGGTATTGTTAAACCTTATTTATGTTGTCTAAATATTGAAGATAAGTAATCAATCATGAACGTAATGAAAGAATGTAACGAAAAGCCTGAACTAATAATAACAAATCTAAGTCGTGATTAGATTGAGATGAAGGGTAAGATATAGTAGTATACATACTTGATTATATATGACCTAATGTGGTATATTATATGATCATGTATTGTAGAAACTTAGAGACTTAAAGTGTACGTGTGATAAACAGTAAGCAGACTGCTAAAGGCAAGTACTCTAACCCTTGTTCCAGTTCAGTCTGGACAAATTTTGAATTCATGTATCCTTTCACATGAAGTCTTGTATGATGAAGTCAAAGCCAATTCTATAGGCTAGACTTATATTATGATTCTATCAAGCATGATTAATGTTTACCCAGTTATATTGGTGTGGTTTTCAAACGAAACTGAGTATGCTAAAAGGTTTTTGTCGTTTAACGACAGGCATATGAGATTGCCACAACTTAAACTGTATACACGTTTAATGAATGTAGTGTTGATCAACATAGAGTACTATAGGCTGATCACCTAGACGTGCTCGTATGTAATGTCGGACTTACGGACTTAGTTTCGGGATGTCCTTTTCAAAAGAACTTATGAAATGCTCAAGGTCTTGGATCAGAATTGATGTTTTACTGAATATTGTTATTGTAAAACATTTTAAATGAAAAGAAGTGCTATTTTGAATTATCGATAGTACTTCGTAACTATTGTTCAGTTATTGAAGATATATAAGTTCTATGTTTCAAGTATGTTGTTTATTAGAATTGTAGTACTTGCTGAGCTAGTCATGCTCACTCTTGCTTGAACCATATGAACACAGCTAAGATCGAGCGGACCGAAGGCTCCGACAAGGATAAGGGCAAGGCGAAGACGAACCCTTAGATTACTTATGTAATAGTATAAGTGAATGTTTGTAATATATTGAATATTATAACAAGAACGAATGAATGGGTTATAAAGAACTTGGGGAAATGTAATATTATTTTGAATATATATAAGACATATTCGTTCTTTTGAGACTTTTCAATTGAATGTATGTGTGAATGGTAGTACCGTGTAGCACCATCTGTCGGGTTAGAAGATACCCGAATTTGGAAGCGCCACAACCTGGACATGATACTCAAGATTGTTGGGCCCTGAAACACAAGATCCAAGATTTAATAGACAACGTTGAGATCGTGGTTAGGAAACCAGATCAACCTCATGTGCAAGACAACCCTCTTCCTCAACACAAAGAAGAAGAGGTCAATATGATTAGTTGGAGCAGTAGACAGAGTTCTAATTTTAATGATGAATCATCCCAGACCATCAAAGACGATGTTGATAGATGGGATTACGCAAAGTTCCAATTTGTTATGGAACGAAAAGATGAAAGCTCTTTGTAAGCAAATTGAACAATTGGCAGAACTGGTGACCTATCAACATCAAAGTCACATGTCAGTTAGTCAGCCAAGAGTATGTCTGTCTCCTTCCTTTTGTTATGAATGCTCCACCATCACCTTCAGAAAGCGAAGCTATGGAGGATAAGGTTGCAAAGAGAGCAAATGCTAAAGCCCGTCAGGATTTTTGCCAATCAAAGGGAATTTACATACCTAGGTCAACCTATGGAGGAGATACTTCAGATGCTAATCAACGAAGGAAAAATTACCCTCTCTTCTACCTCCAATTAATCCCCGTTCAAGATGGTTCAACTCTGATGGAGTATGTAATATCATTCACATTCTCGCGGTCATAGCATAGAAGAATGCTGGGCACTCCGCCACCTTATTCAGAATCTAATTGACAGCGATGTCCTACAGTTGACAGATGATGACACTGTGCTACTCGAGAGTGGGAATACCTGTCTTACTAAATGGAAGGGGCTAGTAGCAGTTATATCCACTGAGGCTGATGAGACTGTCAAATCATTTCCTGTACAAGTAATTCAACTCAAAGGAGCTGACAATCCTTTGAAAGTGGCTGCACCAGAGCCAATTTCTTTACCCTTCTGACCACAGTATCCTGTTGTCAGCTTACACAAAGTCCCATTGAATTATGGAGAACCTGAAGGATCTACATCTCATACTACTATTACAGTATCAAAGGAAAATCCACTGTATCTTCCTCAGAGGGTGATGAAGCCGGCCATAATAGCAAAGGGGAAGATTCCCATGGAGAAAATTGAAAAATTCCTCCGCACTATGGGCCGTAATGAAGCCAAGATGGTTCTAAGCTTAAGAGAAGCTCCACATCAGATCTTAATACTGGAATTGGTTTTCTCTTCTGAGGATCACAAGAAGATCTTATTAAAGATTTTGGAAGAAGCCTACTTGCCGAAATCAGTGGATGTGGAAAAATTTTAACATCTGTTTGATCACATTTTTAACAACAATGTGATATCCTTCACTGATGACGATATACCGCCCGAAGGGACAGGTCATTGCAAGCCATTGAACATTGCAATTTTGTCCTCTGGGTATATGCTAGCTAGAGTTTTGATAGATGGAGGTTCGTCTATGAATATCTGTCCTTATGCCACCTTGGTGAAGATGAATGTCAATCTCAAACGGATCCGAAGCAGCCATACGATTATCAAAGCGTTTGATGGATCTCGACGAAATTCTATCGGAGAGATTGAGCTGCCAATTGAGATTGGTCCAAATACATTCAATATATCCTTTCACGTCCTCAAGATTAGATTCAGGATACAACCTGCTATTGGGGAGACCATGGATCCACATGGCTGGAGCCGTCCCTTCTACACTATATCAACAACTTAAATACATTATCAACAATAGTCTAGTCACTGTCAACGCTGAGCCAGAATGTCCTGAACAAGGTGACCTACCAATCATTAGCTTCAATTCAGAAGTTGAGCCTGACCAGTTTTCATACTTTAGAAGTGAGTAACACACAATACCATCCTATTAGGAGCACCACTTCCCGTACCCAAGATTTCTAGCTGAGGTTATGTCGTCCACTCAAGAAATAATGTCATTGGGTCATCAGCTTGGACAAGAGCTTGGTAAAGATCAGCAGGGTATTAAGCACCCAATTCAAGTGTCCAGTCAAACTGGGACATCTGGACTAGGCTATTCTGCCAGTTCCAGTCACAGGAATCCTCATAAGCACAAGCAGATTCCTCAAGCTTCTGCCACACGTTGATTTTCTCCACCTGCACCTCATGAGCTGATACAGTCTCCGGTAAAGGTGCCAGCCCATGTTATGGCATGCTGTTTCCCAAACCAGTACCATTCAAAGCAAAAGAGGTTCTGATTCTTGATCCCGAAGTGGAAGAAAGGGAGCGGAAACGCAAACATGACATCACCTTGATGATGTCAGGCATACACATCATTGTCCATGATGAACATACAAACAGATACACCCCAGATGATGATTGCCCAGATGTTATGGTCATCATTCGGGAAAAGGAGGATGATGACAACCCCTCCATCACTGCAGTCCATCAGAACTTTACCCTCGGCAATTGAAGCAGCACTCTATGCATTAGTTCGATGAGGGTAAAATGGGAAGAAATCCCTCTGCCCTGTAGATAACTTTAATTGCTTACTTTTCTGTACAATATTAGTAGTTATTTTATCAGTACATGCTAACACTTGTGTATGATGAAACAATTATATATATTAAGTGAAAGCATATTTTGTTTTAGGACTCTAAATTTAGATGTGCTTGTACTTGCTGATGAGGTGCTTTTTCTCCACAAGGACTGTAACTTTGATGAAAAGTTGGACTTAGACTTGATGGAAATTCAAGAGGACATTGAGACACCTCAGGAGATTAAGGAATGGGTCGAAGACAAACCTAAATCCAACTTTGACCAAATCAATTCTTTCAATCTTGGAACCTTAGAAAGCCCCAAGCTAATCCAGATTGGTTCAGACCTCACCCCAAACCAACGGAATGACATGGTTGAGCTATTAACCCAATTCCAGGATGTGTTTGCATGGTCTCACGAAGACATGGTGGGTTTGTCCACTGACATTGTCCTTCATCGCCTTCCTATTAAGGAGGGATTTAAGCTAGTCAGGCAGAAGCTCAGGCGATTGATACCTGAGTGGAGTTTAAAGGTAAAAGAAGAAATTGTGAAACAATTTCAAGCTAGCATTATCATGGTGTCCACATATCTGGAATGGATATCCAACATTGTTCATGTGCCTAAACCAGGAGGAAAGGTGTGAGTTTACGTGGATTACAGGGATCTGAACAAAGTTTGCCTTAAAGATAGCTTTTCCATGCCCTTTATCCACATTCTTATTGACAATACTTACTCAATACAGCATGTACTCCTTTGCGGATTGCTTTGCGGGGTATCATCAGATTATGGTCGCTGAGGAAGATCGTGAGAAAACTGCTTTCATCACGCCTTGGGGAACCTTCTGTTACAGACGGTTGTCATTTGGCCTCAGTCAATGTCGGGGCAACCTATCAGCTAGCTATGATGGTTCTTTTCCACGATTTAATGCATAAAGAGGTAGAGATCTATGTGGATGACATCATTGTCAAGTCCCAAAGGGAAGAAGACTACTTAGACCATCTCATAAAGCTTTTCAACAGGTTACGTAAGTACAACTTGAAGTTGAATCCAGCTAAGTGCGTCTTTGGTGTTAAATCAGGCAAGTTGCTAGGTTTCCTAGTCAGCCACAAAGGGATTGAGCTGGATCCCACCAAAATTTAGGCCATCAAGGAAATGCCCATTCCTCAAACAGAGAAGGAAATACGGGGATTTTTGGGAAGAATCAACTTCATTAGCAGGTTTATCTCTCAACTCACCGCAACCTGTGAGCCCATCTTCAAGTTGTTAAGGAAGAACTCCTCCATGAAATGGAACGATGAGTGTCAAAAAGCCTTCTTTACAATCAAAGAGTAACTAGTTAACACTCTATTTTGGTAACTCCTAGGGATGATGTTCCCCTGTTCATGTACTTGTCTATTAATGACAATGCTATGTGCTGTATGCTGGGACAGAAAGACGAAAGAGGCCAAGAATGAGCTATTTATTACCTCAGCAAAAGATTCAACAGCAGTGAACACAAGTAAACTCTAATTGAGAAGACTTGTTGTACTTTAGCATGGGCTTCCCATGAGGTTACAGCATTACCGCCATGGTCACACAACCCATCTCATATCCAGCGTGGATTCTCTTAAGTATGTGTTAAGTAAGCCCATACTAAATTGTCAGCTGTCAGATGGAAGTTGATCCTACAACAATTTGACATCGTCTACGTGACGCAAAAGTCTGTCGAAGGTTAAGGAATTACGGATCAACTGGCTGCCGCACCTGCAGGGGATTACAAACCCTTGAAAATATATTTTCCCGATAAAGGGGTAATGGCAGTTCAATAACACCATTAGTACGATACATGCCACACATGGAAAATGTATTTTGATGGAGCTATTAACACAGAAGGCTCTAGAGCTGGAGCAGTTCTAGTGTTTGGTACGGGGGAACAGTATCCCGTCGCCGTCAAATTACAGTTTGTCAGCACCAACAACACAGCTGAGTATGAAGGCTATATCATATGGCTAAAACTTTCCCGTTCAATGGGCATCAAGCGATTAACTGTCTTTGGGGATTCAGAGTTGGTAATCAAACAATCCATAGGAATCTATCAAACCAAAGAATTATATTTGCTGCCTTACTATTGACAAGTTTTATAGATGGCTTTGGAGTTCGAAGAAATCTCCTTTCTACTCATTCCTTGTAATAGGAATGACTTTGTGGATGCACTAGTAACATTGGCCTCCTTGATTAATAAACCTGACAAGGAAAACATGCCAAGCATCACATTTGCCCTGTAAAAGGCCCCAGCTTATGGGAACTATGTTGGAGAAGTATCGGATGAGCTACCTCCCATCCACAACCCTTGGTATCAATATATCAAGGAGTATCTGTGAGATGGATCTACACCCGTTGAGGCGAGCCTGACTGAAAAGAGGCGGATCCATCGACTTGCTATGAAATTCTACCTGAGCGAAGATGCACTCTACAAAAGAGATGCAAGATTAGGTCTCCTCAGATGTTTGGACAAAGACCAAGCTCAGAGGCTCACGGATGAGATCCATGGTGGAGTATGTGGCCCACACATGAGCGGACCCCTACTTATTAAGAAGATCCTCAGAACAGGGCATTATTGGCTTACGCTCAAAGCTGATTGTGATGATCACGTCAAGAGGTGCTATCAATGCCAGATTCATGGGAATGTTATCCATGCCCCTCCAAGGGAACTCCACAATATAAGTTCTCCATGACCCTTCTCAATGTGGGGAATGGACGTGATCGGGCCCATCGAGCCCAAAACCAGTAATGGACATCGATTCATATTCACAATGATTGACTACTTCACCAAATGGGTAGAAGTAGCCTCCTTCCCCAGGGTTACAAAAGAAGTCATCATTACTTTCATAAAAAATAATATCGTTTGTCGATATGGACAACCAGAGGTCATTGTGTCAGACAATACTAATAACCTCAACAACAAAATGATGGAGGAGTTATGCAGTAAATTCCACATCAAACACCTTAACTTCATCATCTACCGTCCAAAGATGAATGGTGCTGTTGAAGCGGCTAATAAAAACATTAAGAAGATCATGCAGAAAATGTCCCCCAATCACAAAGGATGGCTTGACCTCTTGCCTCTGACTTTATTAGCCTACAAAAATTCAATGCGTACTTCCACTGGGGCAACATCCTACTCATTAGCCTATGTGATGGAAGTAGTACTCCCCGTAGAGGTGGAAATGGAATCCCTCAGAGTGTTGATGGATGCTCAGCTGGATAAAGACCAATGGGTACATGACATGTATCACCAATTGTCTCTAATAGATGAAAGGTGAACCGCGGCTATCTTCCATGGTCAGTTATATCAACAAAGGATCGCAAGATCCTACAACAGGTAAGTCAGGCTACGGCAATTTAAACAACACGACTTAGTTTTGAAGAAGATCATTGATAACCAAGATCAATCTAAGGGAAAATTCGCTCCTAACTAGGAAGGCCCGTTTATTGTCAAGGAGGTATTGGCAGGAGGCGGTCTCAGACTACGGGAAATTGATGGCGATGAATTTCCACATCTTATCAACTTGGACACCGTGAAACGGTACTATGTCTGAAGTTTCCATCAAGCAAACATCCTGGATTTGATCATCAAGTCACCAATCATTCTGATTTTTTAACCCTTTTACATATTCTTCTGCTCCTCAGGGAAACATACACTTCAAACCAGCAGCCTGGTTTCACCTCATTTCAAACCTTTCACACAATTTTGGTTATCCCCCCTAGGGATTGAACCTTTCACACCTGTAGTTTATCCTGAAGATGGGATTAAACTTTTCTACGGTTGTAGTTTGTCCTGAAGACGGGATCAAACTTTTTCTACACCTACAGTTTGTCTCAATCATGAGATCAAACTTTCTTCTCCCCACAATATAGCCTGCACATGGGATTCATACTTCTCTTTGGATACAATTCGTCCTGAGGGGCGAACTACGTCAACCTGATCTCCCTGATACCCAGGAGTACGTAGGCAACCATATTCTATATGGCCCGGTCACAATATAAAAAAAATAACAAAAACATTTCTGCCCTTTTTCTACAAAAATAAAAATCACAAAACACTTCTACACCCTTCTTCATCAATAAAGCTTCTACACCCATCTTCCTTTCACATTCAGCATTGAACCTCTTACACCAGGTTCGAACTACGCAGACCTAATCTCCTCTTCAATAGGAGTACGTACGCAGCCATTTATGGCTCGGTCTAACCCCCTACCAGAACAAAAATATTTATCACACGGTACTGGGATCAAACTTAATCCACCACATTTCATCGGCTTCAGACCAAAGGGATGAGACTACCTAACCTCTCCTCGCTAATAGGAGATTCGGCGACCATCTAAGCTGCGGTTGTGCCTCAAAGAACAACACCGATCCATAAGAGATGGAATTAACTAGGCTTCTCACAAATAGAAGTACTGGCGACCATCTGTGGCGCGGTAAATTTTAGAGAGGAAAAGCCACACTCTCCACATTTCCATACAGAAACCAGTCCCAAGACACCAAAGGTGGTAGGGATACAAACAGATCAATGATCCATTCTAAAAGATCCTGTGACGTCTCATTATCTACACATCAAGGATGAGTTCAGAATGCATCAAGATCACAAGCCCTGAAGAAACAGGAAAATATCAAGCAAGTATCAAGGCACAACTGAAAGGGAAGTAAATCAAAATATATTTCTCTGCCATATATAATACTATTTGATATATACAATATGTGTTGTATATGACAAAATGGCTAAGCTAGCCTGTGCAGGAAAATACAAGTTATCTATGGATCTGTGTGTATGCGGACTATCAGATCTAACATAGCATCCCTCTTTGAAGAAGGAGGTAACACTGCAAGCTCCTGCCCAATGGTATCTACACAAGCTAGCAGATCTGAGGCTAACTGCATGGTGGCATGATCCTCATCAATGTATGCACTCATATCGGCAAGGATGGCAGTCGTAAGGGATCTCACTAAAGTACTGTCTGTGACGGCTGCATCCCAGGCAGATAGGGCAACATCCCGCTCTACAATCAATGCATCTCTAGTTAATCTAGCCTCATCCCTCTTTAATAGAGTTGCGTCTCTCCCATCAAGAACTGTCAACATCAAGGCCCTAGCCTGATCTCTCTCAAAGGTCATCAGATGTAGACTCTGCTCCAAATACTGTGCTGAATACTGAATCACGGTAGCACTCGTAGTGGGAGAATCCATCATAAATGCTGGCAACCCAGTAGTTAAATCCTCCTCGATGAGAATATCAGCCTCCTCCATAGGCTCCTTATCGTCGGAATCAATCCCCTGCACTGTGGATACTAGCGCAGCCGATGCAGTCTTTGTCTCTATCCTTGTGGAATACTCTGCAGAACAACCCAAATGGCTGATGAAAAACTCAGCTAGCTCTCGCTGATCCTAACAGGCATATAACCTGGATATGTCCTCTACTGATAAGTGGCGAGAAGCGAAATGCTGACTCAATGCCCCCTCAAAAGGATGAAAGTTCTAGAATCGGTCAAACTGACACATCATGGCCAGTAGGTGGTAAGTGATCATGCCTCTCAAACCAACCTGAGGAAGATAATCCATGTCTGGAGCATGAGTGATGAAGTTGTAGGGTGAACTAAGCCATGTACACGATAATATAACAAACGAATCTCCAACCCCTGCCAGGAAAGCTGACCAAAATACATCATCTGTACACTTCGCAGGTTGAAAGGAGTGTGACATGACTATATCATGGGTGAAACAATACCCATGCCGTCTGAAAGTACTAATTAGTCTCAAGTGTGACATAAACCACACGTATAGCATGACCGTGCTGCCTGTAAACACTCCCGTCAGATAAGTGCAGCAGTATGTGGCCGACCTCAGAGTCTCTGCTATAATCATTGGTATAATGGTATGACCCTCCCTAAGAGCTCTCATTGCCATGATGACGCCAATATCCAACTCATCCATGTACCGTGGCATGTAGACATACGACAGTATGAACAATAAAAGTAAATCCACTCTGGCCAAACGCCAATGATCCTCCAATGTGGTGAAATCCCTGGAATGCCGTGCATAACTATCCTCAGAGCCAAATCTGTCAAACAAAAAATGTTGGGATATAACGTGGCCAGATGTGAGCTCATCTTGCACCACCTAATACCTCAATCCAGTGAGGGTCATGAACTGCCTACTCATGTCTCAGATCGCCATATGCACGCAAGGTCTATCCAATGGCAGCATCGTCAATCGTGCATACTCCTCCAAAGTAGGAGTCAACTCATGGGTCCCAAATCAGAAAATCTGCCTCTCCGATACCTAGTGCTCCAGCATGCCCTCCACGAATTCTGTGGGAACCTGAAACATCAACAAGGTCATAGTATGCTGTAACAAATGATCTACAGTCACCCTGTCTGATGGTGACATGCTATCATACCATGATCGCATACCAGGTGCCACCAATAATGGTGGGGTATAATCAATACGACTAACTATCGAAGAAGACATCTGTACGGGCCGTGTCATAAGACCATCTAGGGGTTAATGCTGAATATCTCTGGACATACATACATATGCATAATATAATAACATGCATGATACAATAGATGGACAATATGATATAGAGAATGAAAAACTGTACATACATTTCTAAGTATATCATCATCTAATACATCTCTATACAGCTAAAATACAGGGAAATGGGGCAAAACTTCCCTACATCTAACAGAGGCCTATCAAAAGATATAGCGAGAATGGGGCGAAGCTACCCAATGTCTAACAGAGGCCTATCAAAAGAGATACGAGAATTTACATCAGAAGAAGACTAATGGTGTCAATGTCTACATCATCAATCCTGTCCACTTGATGTAACTCCTCCTGAGTCACTGAATCTCTATCCACAGGTATGTCAGGCCTATACAAGGGAGGATATGCACTGAAAAAACCATATGGGTCACCTGAGGGGCCAGCGCCAGAGCTGGAAGGATCAAAAGTATCTGCCTCTCAAGGATCTCTACCCAAATATCGGATAAAGAAATGTGCCCAGTTCAACTGTCGGGTCAAACTGTTGATCTATGTCACTATGAGTCAGATCTTTGACACAAGGCTAGCCAATCCGTCATCATCACGGATCCTGGAATCATATCCCCCATGAATTGAGTAGCGCGGGTCTGGGCTCCAATGGTACGAGGGAACCACCAATGCTGGAACATCTCCTGAGTGCAGGGACCCTATGATAATGTGAAATCGTCAATCCCAAATAATGGGATATCAATGATGGGTGACTGCAAAATAGGCCAATGACGCCTGACATGAGTCAAAATCGGCATGTGAATCTCTCTTGTAGTGATCCTGATAGCATGCTTCTCCTAAATAGAGCTCTCATCCTCCATTTATGAAGAGAAGAATCCTACGGGTGGAAATCACGTGCTCAACACCAGTCGGGTACCCATCCTGAAATCCAATGCTCAAATGCTCCCTAGAGTAGGGAACCCATGTGATGACATCCGCTGTCAACAACTCCTTCTGTAGGCAACAATGAGTAAAACCCTTAGTAACAGGGACCTCCGCCAGTATGGAATGATGCCATCTCCATCCTCGTGGATAGGTGTCTAAACCTAACACACTCACAGGATGCAAACATGGAAGCCTCTTATAGGCCCAAAACTGCCAACACCAAGGCAAACATTTGCTGTTAGTTAACACTCTTAACCTATACATGGGTCCCACACCTCCGGCTCAGTTTAGTTCGAGTTGCAAAGGAGGTTTCACAAGCTGAAAAGGCCAAATCAGGAATAAAAACGCTACGCGATTGAGCGGAGTAGCCTGCAATCTTGGTTTTCACGGGCCAAACTTTGGCTTCACATGTCACTCATTGGTATTCACTGAATGCAAGGTATACTATACCAGTGACCTCAGCTTTTGCAAATCATGCTTGACAATGCCTCACACAGGTCCGATGCCGCCAAACACAGGGTTATAACCCTAAAAGACGTGTTTCGCGGCGGGGGTCACAACGCCGAGTTCAAACATTGATAAAGTATCCCTGGTGGGGGTCACAACATAGACTTTCAATCATCTACGTATCCTCGACGGGGGTTACAACACATTATTCGTCTATGTACGAATCCCCGACGGGGGTTACAACACATTATTCGTCTATAAATGAATCCCCAGTGGGGGTTACAACGCAATTCAACCAATGATGTACGTGTCAATAAAGGTCAAGCAGCCTTGATGTCATTTCAACCAATGGCAAGTAAACCCATCGAAACATTAGAGGACATTCAATGATCTTATCCATCAGTGCATTTATCCACAACCTTCCCTGGCGGGGGTTACAACGCAATGCAAGCATTGATACACACATCAATGAAGGTCAAACAACCTTGACAGTTTGCCCAGTAGGGTTCTATCCGGTGATACACACATCAGTGAAGGTCAGACAGCCCTGACAATACATACTGTTGGCAGTAACTCCGACTAGATCGTGGTATATACTGATGACATAAACCAGAGAAGACCATCCTCATCTGAGAGGACCGATGATGGAATATGTTATACACATCCTCAAATAGACAAAGTTTTATCCCCATAGATCTCTTATACACGAGAGGCACCTCTATGGAGTAAAAGTCTGTATCAAGGATTCAGGACTTTGGTGATAGCCCCAACGTCAACATCCTTGAATACTTGGATCACATATCCTAAGACATCACTGATCATTCCATCATGTTGGAAAGCATTCGAACAAAACCACATGCATCATGCATTTGCATCATGTTGCTGCACACAACATCACGTTTATCTTGTTGCATTTCAAGTGTCTAGGATTCTTTATCCTATCCATGCCTTGCATTGCATGAATATGATAAAGAGGGGCATCTGTAGACACTTGAAATTTTTCTGTACAACTATTACTAACATTGTAGGAGGGCAAATTTGTCTTTCAGAGATAACCCCGAAAGATAGCTCACATCCATTCTGGATACTACCTGACAGTTCAATTTTAACCCCGGAACACACACCGAGAATCTTAGTTCCAACCTCGGAGATAACCCCGAGTTTCATCCTTGGAGATAACCCCAAGGAATGATGTTGCAGTTCCGGCGATAACTTCGGAAATGCTTGTTTCAAATGTATGCAATCAACTTCAATCTCAGACCTCCTGCCTGAGGCACTCATACCAAAGACCCGGAGCTAACACCGGGAAGACAGGCACTACTTACAGATGACCTTGCAGAATTCAAACACTTACAGCAATCTAATCTTAGATGTAACCCTAAGCAACGTCTGCTATTAGCCCAAACTGGAGATTACCCCGATGAGAGGCAAAATCTTCATCTTGCCACCTCAACCCCATCGCACCGTCTCAACATTTCATCCATACATTTCTATACAACAATGTCCCACAAGATCCAAGGAGTTCCAATCGCGGGTGACTATTACGCGTGGCAGCACACCGAATAGAATTTAAAGCTTGAAGACCATGGGCATGGTCCCCTCTTCCTAACTTTATATAACCTCTAATCCCATGTCATTGCGCAACTCTCGACAAAAGCGGTCCGAAGAAGGTCTTTTACACCTCGTTTGGATGATCGGATTGAAGTTCTGCAAGTTTGAGCGGACATCACAGTGCACGAGTGCATGTACTTTGAGATGGCAGGACCCGCGGATCTACGGCTGCCGCAGGTACACCTGCGGCTACCAGCTCTATAAATATAGAGCTTGGGGTGGCCATTTGTAAGAGAAAAGAGGCGAGAAATCCCTGTCCAATTTGCTCTATACACATCCCATATTGAGTGTTTTGTCATTTTAAACACCTGTTAGCTCACATATAGTTATATTTTACCAGCGGGGGCTGAGTTTTTATCCATCTAGAGTCGTAGAAGTCTACCTTAGCAGCCCACTGTTAGCCTTCTCACACTCTATAAATCCTTTCTCTTCATCTTTGCACACACTATTCTTCACATTGAGAGTCGTGTTGTGTGTGTATGCCCGAACTTCGGTCCGTGGTTTTCATTTCTATCTGTATATATATACTTATATATGTATATATTTATATATGGACTAACATTATCGAGTTATGCCTCGATTGAGCTTAGACTTATGTCTGGAGCGTTTACTTGTTTTATATATATATATATATATATATATATATATATATATATATATATATATATATATACTTATAGGGTCAGGATCAGGTGAGGGCTCCCTTACTTTGTTAAAATGCGGACTTTTTTTTTGTTTTTTTTTTGTTTTTTTTAAACAACTAAAAAAATATTTAATATTTTATGGAACTGAAATTTTTTCATAATACAGTGTTTTGGATGTGATTTGGGTACGTATAACAAAATATGTATGTACAGTCTGGGCAGACTGTACCACCACTTTTTGGTATAGGTATTCAAAACATGCCCAAAACATTATATTATGAAAAAATTTCAGTTCCATAAAATATTAAATATTTTTTTTAGTTGTTTAAAAAAAAAAAAACCAAAAAAAAAACCAAAAAAAAAGTCCGCATTTTAACAAAGTAAGGGAGCCCTCACCTGATCGGTTCTGTATACTTATATATATATATACTTATATATATAAACTATTGTCATACTCTATCTGATGAGCCTGAATTTTACATCTGGAGCGTTTACTTACTTATATATATATATATATATATATATATATATATTCTTATATATCTAAACTATTATCAGACTCTGTCTGATGAGCCTGGATTTTAAATTCGGAGCGTTTATTGCTTATATATATATACTTATATATATGAACTTTGTCAAACTCTGTTTGATGAGCCTGAGTTTTATATCTGGTGCATTACCGCTTATATATATATATTTTCATTTCTATCAGGCCTAGAGTTTACTTCGTGGCGGTCGATCGTTTTTACTGCTGTCTTTACATTTAGTCCCGCCTGGAGTTTACTTCATGGAGGTTGATTGCATTTATTGCTTTATTTACATTTTTGATTCCCCATAGAGGTGCTTCGTGATGGTTGATCATGTCCTTATATATATATATTTACTGCTTTTATATATTTACATTTTCGATCCCCCATAGAGGTGCTTCGTGGTGGTTGATCATGTCTGTATATATATATTTACAACTTTTATATATATAACTACTTATTGCTTTCATATAAATTGCGGCATCATGTGAGCCTAGGAATCATGTGATCACAGATTCAGGCTACTGAATCTAGATTCGGTTCCCGTGATGGACATTTTCAGCTGTAAGCAACTTGTACATTTATGGTGTTTGAATTTCCTTAGATGGATGTCATGCCCATGAGGAGTTCGGCACTGCTGTATATTATTTTCTCGAAGATGCTTCACATTTCGAGAATAAAAGCAAACAAGCCGATCATTTAATAGTAAAATGGAAGTATGAAAAGGTCTCAATTACTATTGAGCACAGGGTTTGAAAAATCTCTTTTACAAAACTTCACTGCTATATTATGTTTAAAAATGAACTTTTCATATAAATTCAGACCCTTTGTATATAGGTGCGAATGAGGCCTCACACTACTTCCAAATAAATTGCACATTGATCCACACACACACACACACACACACCCGTTTAGCAGTGTCACATCACTAGGTCAATGTGCAAACCTTTTCTCGGTTGCGTTGGTGCAAATAGTTAAAAACACCAACTGGCGACTCTTACAGTTAAATCGTCGACATGATACATGTCGGACCTTTTTCACTTATTTTTTCAAACAAATCTCACATAACATGAGAACACCAAAGAACAAGAAACGAAAAAGGACAAATAAAAATCCGGACGTCGATAAGTAGGAAATATAGTTGTGGCTTCTGCTTGCTGGGCCCGGTAAATTCCAACGGCTACAATGACAAGATGGCAATGGTAGGATGACTGCTAACAGCCTAGTGGCTACTTACTAGAATGCTAGCCTTTGAAGGCCTAATATGCTGCCTCCATCAGTCCATATCTATCATTACCTTTAAGGCTTTAGCCTTTAAGCCTTTAACCAATTTAATTTTTCGATGTGTTATATTCCCAACTTATATAATTTTCTCTCTAGCAATTTAATATTTCCTATAGGTGACTTAGACTAGGTGTATTAATTGTAGTATGTACATTATGATTTGCTAAGGAAGCAATAATTTACCCTTGTCCCAAATTAACCCTCCACTTCATAAAAGATAATTGATGACTTCAATATTATAATACCATTATTTATACACGTGAGTGGAATGCATTCAGTGGGCCATTTCATTGATTTTAATGGAATTCCACTTCCAGCTTTAGATATCTTATATCTAAAATTTTCTACAATAACAACTTAACAAGTGGCAATTGCAATTTTTTTTAATTTAATTTTTATGTAAGATGAGAGTACCATAATTGTAAAATATTGAGAATTGAAGATAAAGGAAGAAAGTTCAGTGAACTGTCCAATCCAATGTAGCATGACTAACAAATTCCAATAAGCAACATTCAAAATTGAGTTGTCCTGTCCGTCTGATAAAGCATAAAGCTCAATAAAATAAATAAATTAACATCACAAATAAACGGTTATATTTTACTCCTACAAAAATCATTTGTTAAACTACAAAACATTCACAATTCTGAAATATCTATATTGAGTATTATGCATTCATTTTTTTCTCAAATCTATCAGTATTCTCTTTATTCATAATTTTCACATCTCTTTATTTAATATTCTGATATTCGCTAATACTTACAAAGCTTCGATTGTTATTATTATAATTCTCAATTTGTATTATTATTACAATATAATGGATTCTTCTAACACTCCCCAAGAATCACAAATATCGTAATTTATCTAAAATGATCCAAATATCATTAAGTCCAAAAGTGCAGTTTCGGGTTCGAGTATAATATTTCCACGTCCTACTGGTGAGCAAAGTAAACGTACAACGGCTGTTCAGGATCATTTCATCGAAGTGTGGATTGCAGAAGGTATTAAAAAAGTCCCAATGCAAAATATGTAACAACTTATTTGGAGTTAAAGGAAATAACACATTACTCTGTCACCACAGAGTCGTGTTTGAAGAAGCATAAAATAACTGATGAAAGCTCTCAATCACAAATTAATCGTTCTGGTCACAATTGGAGTTACAATCAAATATTTCAAAAGGAGTGGCAAGCTAAGTTAGTAATCGAGAAGGAACTTCGATTCAATTTTTTTGACAACCAGCGTTGTACCGGCTACATTCAAGGCGCATTGTAACCGAAATAAAAACAAGTAAGTAGAATGACTACTAAACGTGATGCAATTAAATTATATAACAAAGCTAAAAATGAATTAATTGAATACTTTGATAATTTTGATGGTAAAATTTGTTTAACTAGTGATACTTGGTTTGCTAATTATCAACCTGGAATTAGTTATATTTGTATTACAGCTTATTGGATAAATTCTGAAATATTTATGCAAAAAAGAATTATAGGATTTGAATATTTTGAATTACCACATAATGGTCAACCAATATATGCTCAAACTATGACCATAATTCGTACTTTTAAAATTAAAGATAAAATAATGAGTATTAGTTTAGATAATGCAACAAATAACACTGGTTCTTATTAATATGTTAAAAATGATTTAAAGCCTTTAGTAAATGGGGTATTTTTTCATGTTAGATGTGTATGCCATATAATAAATTTGATTGTACAATCTGGATTCACTTATTTGCAATATACAATAAATAAAATTCATTGTATGATTAGTTTTATATATGGTTCAAATAGAAGAATACAAGATTTTAGAACTTTTTGTCATGCAAGAGGTGAAAAATTTAAAAGAGTAAAATTTGACAATAACACTAGATGTAATAGTACATATGATTTATTTAAAGATGTTTATAAACGTCAAAATATACTTATGGAGTTTTATAACACACAAAGTGATATGAAATAACAAATCAAGATTGAGATTTATTATGTCAACTTTTAAATATTCTCAAAGTTTTAAAAAACACAAAATTATTAAGTGGTGTTTATTATCCTACAATTCATCATGTTCTGTTTGTATGTTTGGAAATAACAAATATGTTTAAACAATATAAATATGATCCTGTTTGGACTAATCTTATTTTTAGTATGGAAGAAAAATTTTAAAAATATTTTGAAGACATGCTTATTGTTATTACTTGTGCAGCGACATTAAACCCCATAATAAAATTAGAAGGTGTGGAAAGTGTTTTAGAAGATATAGTAGAAAATATAGGTACTGAAAATATTGATTACATTAAACTAAATTTTAGAATTTTATAGACAATATGAGTCTGTATATTCTACATCTACATGTGCACCACCCCCTCCCCCTTCATCTTCTAAGTTTTCATCATTATTAAAATCATTATCAAAAAAACCAAAAACTTCATCACACACAAGCAGCTTAAACGAACTTGGTTTATATTGTAGTACTGATTTTAGAAGTTTTATGACCGACCAATAATTTAAAATTTTTGAATATACTTGCATTTTGGAAAAAGCATAACCGACAATTTCCTACTTTGGCCGCCATGGCCCGTGATTGACTAACTATCCAAGATAGTACGGTAGCTTCAAAATCTTGGTTTTCTTTATCTGGTAGGGTATTGAATGAAAAAAGAAGTAGACTTAGTCCGGATTCATTGGAGATATGTATTTGCTATAGAGATTATCTTGTCGCACAATGAAGAATACAAGACGTAATAAACGATCAAGATAGCTCGGAAGATCTTGAAGTCGGAGCAGGAACTGCCGAAAATGCACATTCATGAAGCTTGGAAGATATACTTTTTTTGAAGATTTGAAAAAATATTTTTTGAAGATTTGAAAATATATTTCATGAAGATTCGAAGAAATATTTTTTGAAGATTTGAAGACATATTTTTAAAAATTTTGAAGACAAATATTTGTAATCGACTCATTCTTGATTATTTTTTAAGTTATACTTTAAAGTTATAAAGTTATGATTATTCATCAAATTATTGATTCAATAAATTATTACTTATTTTGTTGTTCATTATTGTAATAATGTAAGTAGTAACTTCTAAGTTGTAAATTGTAATACATTACTTTTAAGTTTTAATTAATACATCAATCAAGTTTAAAGTTTAATTATTCATTCTTGATTTCTTGTAAGTATATTTAATTAATATATTAGTTAGTTTATTTAATATTCACTACTAGAATACTGGCAACTGAAACCAATATTTTGAGACGGACTAAGTTCCGTCTCTAATTCTAGTAATTTGAGACGGACTTAGAAACTGAAATTTTGCTATGTCTCGACATGATTTAGGAAGTAAAAAACCGAGACGGATTCTGAAACCACAAGCATCGTCTCAAATTTTAGAAACTTAATTAGAGACGGATTTAACCGTCTCAAAAAGTAAGTATTATTTAGAAAATTATAAACTCGTTTTTGAAACAGATTTGAGACCAACTGTGCTCGTCTCAGATTAATAATTAAAAAAAGAAATAAATATTTATGTTTGAAACAGATTATAGACCGAAATATTCGTCTCTGATTTTTATTTTCCCTCCAAATATTAGTCTTCAATTCTCTTCTTATTGTTCGAGATAGATTTGAGACGGATATAATCCGTCTCAGTATTTTAGTTCCCACCAAAAATTCCCTCCAACTATATCAACAAAAAAAAGATGAAAAGAAAAAGGAAGCGGGTGCCCTTCTCTCGAACGATCCAAACAGGAGAAGATCTTTAGCATTTTTAAAACTGCAGAAGCACGAATCAGAAATTCTTAGGTCAAACTTCTCTCTTCCGTCCTCTTGATTGTCTCATGGTGGAAGCCAAATCGATCGACTTCTGCCCTCAAATCAGTCGAACGGAGGATTAATCTAAGAAAACCCTAACGGGTATGTCTTCGATTTTGAACTCTTGCAATATTTTTTCATCATATTTGTGGGAATCACATGTGTTATCTTCTTTGGGTAACTTTTTTTTGCCCTAAGAATCTGGTGTAACCCCGATGACCGTCCCTTCTACATCCTCCGAAACCCCGATGACTAGTCGAGTCGGATTCATCCAACTTGTGTAAAGCTTCTCTAATCTTCTTATGTGTGCACATGGTTTCACTGCTCCCCCTCCTGGACTCCGCCGCCACCGCCGTGAACCTTCACCCAGTTTTCCTGAACAGGTACAATCCTTTTTCATATATGTATATAAAAAAGGTTGCTTTTTGGAAATTGGGTATTGATTGACTAGCTTTACTGCAATTTATGAATTTCCCAAATGTCTTCTAGTCTTTACCTTGTTTTCAAGTACATGGAGCATAATCTTGCAGGCCTTTCTGCCGTCTAAGGCATCAAACTTACGGAGCCTCAGGTGAATTTTAAACCTTTTTTTAAAAAAGAAGGGAAATTTATACTTTTACATTTAGATGATATCCATATGATGCCTTTGGAGAAGGAAATAAAGAAAAAAACACTTTACCTTTCCAATTAAAGTTCTGGCTACTATGCTTTTAGTTGTATTTATTTGTCTTCTAGTTTTGATTGTTAGGCTTTCTGATGCTACTGTTAGAGCTTTCTTAGAAATTGGGCCCATGCCTTGTGGTTTGGGTATCCAATGTGTTTTTAAGGTCATAAGATTTCTACTGTTGCTCCAATGTTATGTTTGTTTCCATGATCTTGGACATGTAAATTGTGAAACTTCTGTAATAGCATTAAAAATTCATTTGGGACAATGTGGCGTTTACCCACTGTTTGGGGAGTTTGAGCTAGATGATACAGTAAGGGACAATTCCCGGGTACATATTTGCTCTTTGAAGTGAGACCAGCTAAAAACTCCATCTTTGTATTTTATTTGTCTGGACAATAATCATGTCTCTTTTGGTAAGTTTCAGATATTGAAGGAGACTTACCGGAGAACGCAGATTGAGGTCTATCTCTGCATTCTATCCCAACCTTTCCCCTTTCTTCATTTTGTCTTTTAGAGCACATTTGATTTCGTATTGCTTTTACAATAGGTTGGGAAGTTCACTAGTGGTGTCTAATCAAAAATCAAGTGATGCAAACATTACAATCTCAGCTGGAGGCTTTGGAGTTCCTTAGTGCTGTATAGTAGTATTATATGGTGTTCACATAGATCAACTTGTTGTGATGAATGTTCCTGTTGCAGACGGAAAAGAAACAATTGTCGTGGAGTTTTTACGTGATTAGATAGGAGATTGGATATGTCTTTGTAAATGCTAGAGTTGTTACTGAACTTTTTTTTCTTTCCAAATGCAGGTGCTTTAGGATCTATTTCAGCTGCTACATATATATTACATCAAAAGAGCACAATGCCAGGTATAGAAATTAATCATTCCGAGACTCTGCACATTTATCCCAAAAGTGTCCGAGAAATACCCCAAGTAAATGATTGCAATGACGCAGTTGAGTTAAATGCTCAACAATCCCATGAAGAATGCATGCTTACAGAAAAAACTACCAGCGAACAACTGTTGGATAAAGGATGCCTGCAATTCGGGTATTGGTTCTTGGAGTCTGGATGTAGAAGAATGTTGCATGAAATTAAATTAAAGACGGCATGTTATTCTGTTAGCTGGTAGAGGATGTAATGGTTTTCTGCTCATGGTGCAATGGAGTTCTAGTGCTATAATCATTGTTGCAGAACTTAAGAGGGAACTGGCTTCGAATTTCCATTCTTATTGATCCTAGTTGAAGCATATTTTTCTGATTAGCTCTTGATAACGTAAATGTATATCTGTGACGGTTTCTGTGGCCTTTTAATTCAATATAAGTTTTAATACCCACTAACATCATTGATTTATTTTGGCATATGAAGTGAGCGGTTGGTGATAGTTACAATGGCTACTGGAAATTCTTATTGAACATCTATCTCTATCTCTCTGCTCCGTTTTTGCCCCAATTTGAGAGAGAGAAAGAGAGGCAACAACTTTAAAAACAGTTGTAACTATTGAAATCTGCTCATATGTAGCATGAGAAATAAAAAAGAGTTCAAGGGTAATAAGGTAAAATATTGTTATTAAGACATTTTGAAAAAATTAATTATCAAATAATATTTTTTCATTCATATACAATTTTATTTAGATACTCTACATTATTCAGATGTCTAAACTGTTCAGATCTTAACATTTAATTTTATCAAACACCACCTTACTTGCATTTGGGTTTACTAACATTTTCTATCATATGTTGCAATTTTGTCTATTTACCCATGAATTTCTGACTTCTTTTATGTAGATAGTCACCAAATCAAACATGTTATTAACCAAAGATCTAATGTATATAGAAGATTCTACCAAATCAAGCCATCTTGGAAAGTTTGGTGTAAAACCCCCTTCCCGAAAAGGAAAGGGAGGTCATGTGCAAAGCACAACAAACCTCAAAATAAAAAAAACAGAGCACTAATAACCTCAAAACATTAATAGTGGTGATCCATTAATAGCGTACTAAATACAATTCTCCAAATAGAGTCAAATAATCAAAAATTAAAATTTGAAACAACCTATATGGTCAAAGGCAACTCTCTCATCACACTAGCTAGCCCTGAATCACCCCTGCAAACCTACCGGAAGAAAAACACAACATGAGCCAATTGCCCAGTACGAATATAAAGATAAAAAAGATATACAACTAAAATACAAAATCAACTGAGACAAAATATTGCCACTAACAAAAACAAAATCTTTAAAGATTTGAATGGAATATATTTGAACCAACAGAATTAATGAAACAGACAGAATATTAAAGAAATAACGAACTAAAGTAACTAATCCGATGAATTGAACTGAACAGAAGCCAACAACTAATACAATAAAATAATAGTCTGAAACAAATGGCTGGGGTTATTTCATACCGATTGAGCTCAGAAATATACCTTTCCACATAGGCAAGTCAAAACAATGCCACACAGACAAGTCAAAATAATGCCACACAGGCATGTCAAAACCATGCCACACAGGAAAGTTAAATGATGCCACACATGCAAGTCAAAACAATGCCACACAGGCAAGTCAAAATAATGCCACACAGGTAAATCACACATTGGACCGCGAATCCAAATGTATGCAAATCGGATAGGTGTGTTTGGTACAACATCACCAATCCACAGAATAGAAAACTAGGGTTAACCCATACGCCTCCCACAACAAAACACCAAACGGCCCACTTCCTCCGGAGCCCAAAACGGAGATGTCGTGGACTAATCACACCGCCACGGAAAGTGTCATGTCTCTCGTGCCAAGACGACATGCCTGTGGAACCCCCACAGGTGGTTATAGCTCAGGTATACGTTACAGTATATTCTAACAAAAATACCATGTCACAACACATGTGACATAATAGTAACAAAAGGGTTCTATATGTACATGTTGAATTGAATCAAATAATAGTCACAAAGTCTCAAAAAGAAGGTGGCAACATGTATCGTTCTACAATTATCAAAAATAAATAGTACTAAACATGATAACCTAATTCAAAGAGTACAAATACGAGTCATATGTATCAACTCCAAAATGAAACTAATATATTTATTTCACAGGAAACAATTATGTGAAATCATAATAGAATTCGAAATAAGGGACAAAACGAACAAATCAAATTTAACAAGAATGTCGCTGAAAGAGTACAGAATTCGTACCTGATACTTTCAAACCATTTATAGCACACTCCACCAAATCTTACCCTCAATTGCCAACGATATCAAATATGAAACATCATTCACAACCTAAACATATTCAACTCAAATTAAAATAATCCAAACTAATAATTCCCAAAATAATTCATAATCTATTTAATATGTCTTTAATCATCGCTTTATATCAATTATTAATACTCCAAAATTTATATTCCAAGTATAACTCTTTAAATCCCCTTCGTTCGAACTAATTACACAAATTAACAAAAATTAATAAATATCTATAAGTTAAATTACTAATTACAAATTTACCCACTAACAACATAATACTGTTAAATTTATTATCAAATAAATTTTATAATTTTATCAACAAGATTAACGAGTTTAAATTAATATACATAACTTTCAATTTTATTCGCTAATTCCGTTTATAAATTTTATGGCCAAATAATTATTAAATATAATATATATATATATATATTTAATAAACTTACACCTGCAGCAGTGCTGCAGGCTTGCACCTCTCTCACACACACACACACACACACACACACATATATATATATATATGTTCATATAGAAAAATTAAGGGAATCTTATATTCTTGCAAGAACCTTATATATATATATACATATATATATATATATATATATATATATATATATATATATATATTGTCATTATAATATTATAACAGTACAGCAGTTTTCAGAGGAGTCTCTCTCACGATTTTTTTTTAACAATTGTAAAGTCGACAGTACCCAACCATACATATATACATGTAAATGTTTGCCAACCAAACTTGTATTAACAAATTATTTCTTATCCAACCTATTAATTATCACAGATTCTCAATTATACATCAAAATTATACCAACGCATCCAACGACATAATCGAATGCTCTAAAATTGTAATCACATTGATAAAATAATAATGATATATTCAAAAATAAATCCATTAAATACCTTTTTTTAGATACAATTCTATTGAATTTTCCTCTCACAATCTTGTTCCCAATTTTTTTTTATCCCACAATCTTTCTTTCTCCTCTTCAGCCGTCGATGTTCCTTCCTCTTCCCTCAATCAGCCGCAACATGTACATAAGGAAGATTAGGTTTTACTTATTATTTATATAATTTTATTGTTTCTCCTAATTTTAATAGGATTTATTATAACCCGCATTTAAATTAAACCCAATTGATTTTAAGGCCCAAATTGAAGAAATCTCTTACTTATTTTAGTCCACATAATTTAAAAACAATGTTTAACCCAAACATAAGAAAGCCCAATTAAAATATGGATTTAAATATTATTTTTTTATTATTTTTACCGGGTATTACATCATTTCATCCCCGAAATCAAAAGAATGAACGTACCTAATTATCAAAATATGCGGATACTCCGCTCGAATAGATTCCTCTATCTCCCAAGTAGCTTCCCGCTCCAAGTGATTTTAGCACAAGACTTTAACAAAAGGAATTATCTTCCTCAATTTTAATTTAATCAGTTATTTAATTATCTACTAAACGAATTTAATTTTTTTTAAACAAGACAAGGAAGAAGAGAAGAAAACAAAATCATTTACCTTTTCAATTTAAACACAATTGTATCGGATAAAATTAATTAATATTTAATTGTTAAAAAAATGGGTTATTACAATCAAGCTCTGAGCGTCAGACAAGGGAATTGACCTCGCCCGATGATGTTGGTACCGCAATCCTTGGATAAAATTCTGACATCCATTATATCTATGTTTGTATCAAGGTTATTATAAAATCTTCCAATATGTTATACTCCCTCCATCCCAAATTAATTGCTCAGTTTTGACTTTTTAAAGTCAAATTGATCATTTTTAAAACTAATCTTTTTACTATTTTTGCTAAAATATAGATGAAGAGATTATAACCAAAAGAAAGTATATACAATTTATTACTAATCCTAATTTTTATAATTTTAGAAATATATTTATATATGCTTAATTATTAATTCTAAAAATAGTCAATTTGACTTGAAAAAGTCAAAACTGAGCAATTAATTTGGGACGGAGGGAGTATTAATTTTCTTCATAATTTTCCCTAATGCTGAGAGATCTTTTCATCAAAACACTCGGCTAAAAGATTGAGCTGAACTAAATAATGTGACTTCAATTTAACACGGTATTTTTCCCGATTTCAGGATGACTTTGGGGACCAGTCTTGAAGCAGTGAAACAATGTTGAAGAATTCTTTCTGCTCTATTTGAACCATGATAAGCTTATATTGGGATGGACAAATATTTTGGCCATAACTTGTCATTATTGTAATTTTTGGGTAAGTTGGTCAATTGGCCAATAGAATGCTGACACGCAGGAAAAGCTCTGAGTGTGTCAACATTTTATTAGTCAATTGACCAATTTACCCAAAAATAAGCTTTATACTAACCGGATCCGTCACAAACGGTAATTTTTTGTAACAATGTTTGTTCTTGGCATTAAGTGTAATTGAACCAGTTACTATAATGGAAAAAGGATTGATTTTTGTTTATAAAAGGCATCAGAATTGAAGGATAATTTCATTAGAATTATTAATTACTCTAATGATAATTTATAAACGTTGATACTGATATAGGAAGAATTTATAAACGTTGTTAACATTTACTAAAATTACAATTTTTTTTCTTCTAAAAAACGTTGTATATCCATAACGGCTACAACACTTTTGACAAAATAAACGTTGTTGATTGCTAAGTTAGAGATCCAAAAACGTTATAAACGTTGTGAAATCATACTATTTACAACGTTTTTAGGCATTTAACACCTTATGAAAAATAAATCTACAACGTTTTTTAGAGAAAAAAAACGACGTGTGATATGTCAAACTACAACGTTGTGTAAATGTGTCTAAAAGATGACAGCTAACCATGACGTTTCTGGGGGCCCAATTACAAAGTTCTTTAGGCGTTATATATTTACTTTTTCTACTAGTGGGCCCCTATCTATTTATAAGAGGGATTAGTGACCAATTAGAAGGGACACAACCCCTTGAAAAGGTATTGTTTAGTCAAAACGACTTAGTTTTAAGCCTTAGCAGAAAGGGCGCGTCTGTTCGGACAAAAAAAATGACGTAGTTTTAGGCTTTGCAGAACAAAAACGACATAGTTTTAGGCTTAGCATAAAGGGCGCATCTGTTCAGGCAAAAACAACGTAATTTTAGGGCATCCATTCAAGTAGATACCACTTTTCAAAATGACACAATATTGACGTGTCCGTTTGACATATAACATTTCCCAAAATGACATAGTTTTGATAAATAACATTTATCAAAACGACACAATTTTGATAATAGAACTAAATAAAATTAAATAAATCAAATAAATTTTGTTCACAAAATTATATACAAGGACTAAGGCCCACGAGCCCAACCCGGCTGATTAGGGGTGAGCATTCGGTTATAACCGAACCGAATAGGCTATTCGGTTATAACCGAATACCGAAATATTCCTATTTTCAATATCCGAACTAAAAACCGAATTTTGTGAATAACCGAATAACCGAATACCGAATTACCGAATTATAAATTCGGTATTTTGGGTAATAACCGAAATAATCTAAGTTGCAGTATCCTTCACATGACTCGCCGTATCCTCACATAATCAACCCAATCCGAACCGACCGGATGTAACCCCCTGTAATACCTATAAATCCAAGACACAGCAACAACAGTACCGACTCCAAATCGGAATCAACAAACCGATAAAAAATCGGAGACAACAATGAAAAACACGGTTCCTACCATATTGGTGGACAGAACATTATTCTACTTCTCTAATTGTGCATATATAATACTCTTCCAATCATATGCAAAATCATACCGAAAAATTCTAAAATGGAGGAAATTTAGGTGAATACAGAGGATATTCAAATGGAAGAGGATTATTCCAATATAACACTCCGCTTGTTAGATCTTTCCGACATAGCCACATAGACGATTTCATGTCTTCATGGTATGGGCTAGCGATGATAAGGTCAGCAAATCAGACCCAAAACCGTGGGATGGATGCTGTCTGAGGCTCTGAGCGGTGGTGGGTCTTTGTTGTCTTTGAACTTGGACGATGCCGGAGTTTCGATCGGTCAGAGAGAGAAGATAAGAGTGAGGGGACTGGGCGTTTGGGCTACTGGGGAGTGTGAGAGAGAGTGAGGGCCTGAGGGGTTTGGTTGAGTACCTTAAGGTTGAGGCTTGTATGACACCGTGTTTTATTATATTTTTTATAATGCTCCATTGGGCTGAAGAATGTATGGGCTTACGGCTGAAGAATGCAATAGAATTTTTTTTAAGTAATAAATTCGGTAATTCGGATACCCGAATAATCTATTTTTTAAAATCGAATCCGAAATCGAATACCGAACAATAAATCGGATATAACCGAAATTAGAAAAAAAAAAACCAAAAAATCAAAATAATTCGGTTAAAAAAATTCGGTTGTATTCGGTTATTCGGTTTTATCCGTTTTTTGCTCACTCCTACGGCTGATTGGCAGCACGCATAAGTTCGAATTAAACTTTGGCTAGGTCATCTCCTTTACATAAAAGTGGGGTGCCCCTTGGGACACAAACCCAATAGCAATTTTATTGTATATAAACCAATTTAATATCTAGTTCTTAACCGGTGTGAGACTTAACTCCCCACAAATATGTATTATCATTTCCAATGGTGATCTTTGGGAGTTAATCTCTCATTAATTACTATATGAATTTGAGCTTCCAAATATTTAATTTTAATCTACTAATAAAATAGAACACATTGATATGTGAATTCATTTCAAATAATTAATGAAATTCATTTCAATTTTTGATCAAATTCTAGCCATTGTCCTCAAGCTTATGTCACTTTTTGTTATTAATGTGAAAAGTTTGCACACCTTTTTTGGATCTAATACTACAGTCTGCTTTTACTCACTCCATTTCAAATCTAGATATATATATTTTTATTTAATCTATTTCAAAAAAAAAAGAAAAAAATAATAATATAAAATTATAAAATATTTTCAAATTGTACCATATACAATTTTATTATCATGTCATAATAAATAAATTAATAATTATTATGTCTGGTCGGTTTGTTTGCAGTTGTCACAAATAACACTATTATGCGTCTTTCCTTACATATGTTGTTTGTTATTCTATGTGTCAGTGGAGAATACTTTCTTTCTTTGTCCAAATGCGTATGCCTTCCACTATATGATCGAGCTTAGGTTGAGAGTTCAAGAAAAACAACTGAGACGGACGCGAGTTACGCCTCTTCCTATGTCAAAGTTCAAAGGAATGGCGGAACCGGGGGTTAGAATTAGGTAGGTCGGTCAACAAGACGGGGGGAGGGGGTGCATGACTGCCTTGCGGTGACTGTTGGGCGCACGCGCTGCCTCCTGGGGACGCGCTGCCTAGGCGTTGCCTGCTCGAGCGGGCGCTGCCTGCAGGACGGGCGCTGATCATATATGACCCCCAATTTATAATATTTGGGAGTTATTTATTTTCTTCTTCCTTTTTTTTATATATTTTTTTTCTTTGTTTTTCTCGTAGCATTTAATTCCGTAAACTAATTAAAAATAAAAAATTAAAAAATTAAAAAATTAAAATATTAAAATATTTTATTTTGGATCCCACTATAGTGATCATAAGTGCACTATAGTTCTAGATTATTAAATTTCTCTTCTAATTTTTTTTTGCTGAAATTTCTTCTTTCAAGCTAATTTATTTCATGAACCGTAATAGAAGATTTTAAATAAATAATATTATAATTTATAATTTATCTATAAAAGTAGTTAATCAGTTGACTAAAAACTTAAATTTTTAGATAAGTAATAAGTTGAAAAAAATATAAGTTTTATTTGAAAAAATATCAATTCTACATGTACAAATACAAGTTAATTAGTGTACCTAATTATGTTTCTTAATTTAACTCTAGCTCATCAGGCATACATTGAAATAATAAATTAAAGTTCCCCCGATCCGTGATCCGAAGAAGGATGTCTTTGTTACAATTATTATGTAAATTAAAAAATTAAATTAGAAAAGAGAGTATACGACTATAAAGTTCTAATTTTACCTACCCTGCAACTCATGTAAACACATTAATAAATCTTTCCCTCTTAGAAAAACTATAGACTCTATTTAAATATATTTGTAAGGGTAAATAGTTGCACTCCCAAACCTAACAAAACCTAACTAAAGATGTTTGATAAAACTGAATGAAATAGTTCTGAATATTTAAATATTTTGAACGAGATAAATGAAGCAGAATTTTGAATACTGAATGAAATAAGTTATTTGAAAATCGGTATGTCTGAAACATCTAAATAACATATTTTTATTATTTTACCCATCTAAATTTTTTTTAAATTGTTGTAAATTTATTTAATATTACTTAATATATATATATATATATATATATATATATATATATATATATATATATATATATATATATATATATGAAACTGATCAGGTCCGGACTCCTGGACCTGATCAAAATCTGGACCCTATTATTTTTATTTTTTTTGTAGAACAACTAAAAAAAAAATTATGGAACTAAATTTTTTTCATAATACAGTATTTTGGGTGTGTTTTTAATACCTACACCAACCAATGTATGTACAGTCTGCCCAGACTGTACAGAAATGTTTTGGTATAGACATCCAAATCACGCCAAAAATACTGTATTATGTAAAAATTCCAATTCCATAATTTTTTTTAGTTGTTTAAAAAAAAAGCAAAAAAAGGTCCGGATTTTAATAGAGTCCGGGATCCCGGACTGGATCCGGACTATATATATATATATATATATATATATATATATATATATATATATATATATATATAACTGGCCATTCAGTCCAAAAATCTGACTGATTCAGTCATTCAGACGATTTTATTCAAAACAAATACACTCAATAGTTGACCGATTAAGACATCCAATCATTCAGTCTAAACAAACACTCCCTAACTCTTGATATTGCACCCTCCAAAAATGAAAAACAACTTTTGGTAAGTAATTAATAAATGTCCTTATTTTTCTTATCACTCTCATTTCCATAATTTTTTTTCTTTTGGTTTATTCGAGAAAGGTTAAGTTTTAATTGAACCCAAAATATATATACTCTCACCGTTTCAAATTATACTATTAATATTAACTTTTTAAAATTTAATTTGAGATATTTTTAAATTTAAAATTGACATGATTCACTTAAAGTTTAAAATAATAAATCTTATAATTAATAGTATTTTTTAGATTCAACATAAATTAAATAAATTCATGTCAATTTTGAGTTTAAAATTGACTTTATAAAAGTCAATATTAATTTTATAATTTAAATAGGAGGAAATAAATGCTTATAACGGGCATATCTGCTAAATTAACACACTCTCCCACCTCCAATAAAAAAGGAAGAGAGTTAGCTAGGTCATCTCCAGCAGGGTGACAACTTAATCCTAAACTAAATATAATCTAACATTCATATTTTAGTCTAGCAGTTAGACTAAATTTAGTTTATAATTTTTCTGGTGAAGTTGGTGGACTATATCAAAGAACTAGAAGTTGGTGGACTATAATTTTTTAAATATATTTAAATGGGAGTGTGGAAGAATGATTGGTGGATTATAATTTATTAAATATAATATGATTTTTTAATATTATAGTCTATGTGATAGTCCATCTGCAGAAAGGATTGAAAGACTATTCCATGAATTAATGTTATAGTGACTAAATATTTTATTTTTTTCAAACAAGCAAGGAGAATTATTCCAAACAATTCGAACACTGCTTGTTAGGTGTAAAATTCTGGATAATATTACTCAACCACAATACAAGGAAATTAAGTATTTCCCAAAATTTTTAAGAACAACTTCAAATGAGTACCAAGCTGCAAGTATTTGGATAATAGTACAAAAACCTAGGACACATTAGTAATACGCATGTTTGAATCAATACAAACATTAAACTGATCTGCAATTAATATAATGTAGTTCATGTGGATAAAACATCAAATAAATCAACTGGGGATACACACACACACACACACACTTACTAGAATTTTTTTCTTGGCAATTAACACTATATTATATATGAATATAATCAAACCAAGCTAATTTCACATGCTACGTACTATAATTGATTAATTCTTTTCAGTTCACTCGAGTATATTAATTTCTACGTACATACATTATATCTTATGCACATGATTTTCTTCAACCATGCATGCAGTATAACACCATGCAGTACCCCTTGTCTTTGCTCCTATATATGCTAGCTAGATAACTAATTAAGCTGTTAAAATAATGTTGCATTTTGCTCGGTATATTTCTTAAGGCTCCGTTTGGAACTTGAAAAAGGCGAAGGTTTGCCCAGTATATTTCTCCGCCGTTCTGAACTTAGCTAGAGCTACGAGCTGATAAGAAATCTATTAATGGAAGAGTAGTAGGTTTATTGTTCTGCTGTTCAAATAATATTGCATCTTGCTCCACTTCCTCTTCATCTTTTTTTGCTTGATCTATTACTTCACTCCCAAACGAGTCCGTATTAACTTGTAGAAAATCATAAAACTCCACCTTTTGCCTCTTATCTGCAGCATAATTAGGATATTAATAATCATGCAGATGAATATCGAAGAATCATTGAGGAGAAAATGCTAATTAGACGTAAATTCTGCACCTAAATTGTGCACGTCTGTGTCAAGGGTATTGTTGAAGTTGACAAAATAATTGAAATTTAATTAGTTTGAAGCCTAAAGAAGAATCATGTGAAACATCAACATAATTTTATTATTATTTTATTCTAAATTAATAACATGTTTTAATTAGCCATATAAAATATTTCGGATGATATATGTATATCTTCATTCTTTTTTTCATTATTCTAAAACCTCCTCTCCACTTAAATATAATTTTTCAAAGTAGATCAAATTAAGTTTCTACAAATATTGCATATTATACAAGGGAGAAACTATCACCATTAATTTATACAATCTTGGATTTACTTTGAAAAAAAACTAATTGTAAAGTTTGATTAATTGTTTGCTTCATATACATTAATGTCGGGTCAATTTCTAATAGTTTAAATATTTGAGTTAGTTATTTAACATAGTATCAAAATTCCTTAAATGCAAAATTGACTTTCCAGTCTGTCACGTTGGGATGATATATGTATATCTTCATTCTTTTTTTCATTATTCTAAAACCTCCTCTCTACTTAAATATAATTTTTCAAAGTAGATCAAATTAAGTTTCTACAAATATTGCATATTATATAAGGGAGAAACTATCACCATTAATTTAAACAATCTTGGATTTACTTTGAAAAAAACTAATTGTAAAGTTTGATTAATTGTTTGCTTCATATACATTAATGCCGGGTCAATTTCTAATAGTTTAAATATTTGAGTTGGTTATTTCACATAGTATCAGAATTCCTTAAACGCATGGTTAGCCGGATACTTTACACGTAAACAACTGGAAAGTAAGATTTGCATATTAGTGATTGGTTTATAAGTTAGTATTGTTACCTTCATCAAGCTTCAAATGCTGCATCAAATTGTGAGAATGGAGACCACCTAATAGATTCCGCTGATAGTTATGCACAAAAGGGTACTCAAATCTATGATTATATTTCTCAACCAAAGAAGCCAAGTTCCTTGTCTCATGATCTTGTTTGGGCAATGATTGATGAGCAGCTCTCTTTGCGTACAACCTTGATCTTTCTCTGCATTTTCGCGCCATAATTACGTGCCAATGATTCTTCACTGCATTATCAGTCCGGCCAGGGAAAAGTCGCGCAATGATTGCCCATCGGTTGCCATGAATTCGATGTGAACCGAGGAGTCGTTCCTCTTCCTCTTCCGAGAAGGGGCTTCTGTTGATTCGAGGGTCTAATTGGTTGAACCATCTCAGCCTACAACTCTTCCCTGGTTCAAAGTTTTATGGTTGTATTATATATACTTGGGCTATCAGCTAGCTGTTCTGTATAAATTAAATGCATAGAATATTCCAAATGCAGGTATTAAATAAAAAGAAGATAGATTAATGTCATTGTAACATCAAGGCAAAAAGAGATTGTAGTAGATAATAGTATATATATGTATTAGCCTGAAATACATATTTGGGGTATCTTTCTTACCGTTTAAATTTTTAGATGAGTTGGTAATGTAACCACCGTATGAATGATTAATTGAAATCAGTTCAATCAATACAAAGTTCTCAAATCTATTCATTTGTCTTATTTTTTATTTTGTATCTGTTGGAACTAGCTTGTGACTCATATGGTGTGTATAAGAGGTACTGAGAAGTTCTTAAAAAAGGTTAGTGCGAAGCGAAGTGGAGTAAGGGAAGCGAACGATATTAGAAGGGCATTATGAGTATTCATGCTATAATGCGAATTATGGTTGAGATAGAAGTAGCGGTTATACTCTTTTGTAAAAATCATATGTACTCATGAGATCATAAATTTTGGTAGTATATTTTGAAAATACAATTAACTTAATCATATATTTTGGTAGTATTTTTTGAAAATCTCATTTATATTATAAATTAAATTTAAGTGGAAGGTTAGTTTTTCTCCCTTGAGATCGACTAGTACCAAATTTATTCGTTTGAAGTCAGTAATTAACTCGATCCAAAGCTCTATATATGCCTAAAAGTTAAAATAAGAAATGAAAGAAATAATAAATGAAAAGGAAATAATAATTTCAATTTAATGCATGGATCCAAATTAATAAAGGGATTAATTCACAAATACAAAAAAAACAAAGGCATTAATTGACAAATACAAAATAAAGCCATCGTAATATGGAATGAAAATTAGTATGGACTTCAGATGACTTTGTTTATCACGGTGTTTCAAATTCAGCTCATTATAAGGCTATCATATATATATATATATATATATATATATATATATATATATATATCATTCAACTCCTTTTTTCCTCTCCTTTAGATAAATACCAAATCAGTTCATTTTAAATCCTTTAATTCCAAAAGAATATAGCAGAATTATTTTGTAAAAAAATAAAAATAATAAAATTTCTTGTAATATTTTTGTTTTTATTCCTCATCTTATTTTATAAAACTTTTACAACCTTGATGGTACTAAAACCTTGCCCCCGTGACAAAAAGCAAATAAATAATAATGTATTAAAAATAAACTCAATTATATTTTATAAAACTTTTACAGTCTTGATGGTACTAAAACCTAGTCCCCATGACAGAAACCAAATAAATAATAATGTGTTAAAAATAAGCTCGATTAAAAAAGGATTGAAAGATCAGGAATAGAGAGATCAAGAAAAAAGAAATAATAAAAAGAAATAAAGATGGAAATAATTAGAGAAATAATAATTATGAAAAGAGTTTAGTTATAACCTGATCTTCCCTGCAGCTTTTCGGCTATAGCGTTCCAATTGTGAGGTCCATAACGCTCCACCAGTTCCTTGAGCTTCTCATCCTCAGCAGGCCTCCAATGCCCTCTTGTGCACATCTTTATAAATATATATATCCTCGATCCCTTGTCTTGGTAACTAATTATTAAACCAAGAACCCTAGCTAATATATTCTAATTAATTAACAACCTTTGAGATTGATTTCTTTCCACTTTGTTGATTAATTTTGGCGGTTTAATTACTAGCCGAAGATCAAGAAACAAGAAAACTCAAATTCTTGTAAAAACTAGGGAGAGAAAATTAGATGATTGAGTTAGAAGGATGGAGGTAAAGAAGACAAGGAGAGGAACCAGATCTCAACAGAAATATATGGGGAGAGAGAGACAGAGAGAGAAGGTGAGAATAAGTGTAGTTTTCCGTTAGGGAGTGGGAGGGTTTGGACAGACCTTCACCAGCGATTGATGCAACGTCTAGGCTAACTATATATCATATATACTGTTCATATATATATATATATACATTACTGAAAAAAGAACATTTTGAACAATTAATATATTTGTCATAGTATGATAAAGTGTCTGTAATATCTTTAATGAAATAATATACCATTATAGCTAGCTGAGGAGTGTAGACAGTTATATATATATATATATATGAGAATGTAAAGAATAGACTAACATCTTGTTTTTTTTTTGTTTTATTGCTTATAGTCATATACACATAAATTTAGTTAACATATAAATCATTTTTCATTGTTAGCTGAAAGTAAAATTCTAATTAAAATTTTATTTTTATATAGGATTATTTGTATAAACTCATTATATATTCGCTCTCTATTTAACAAAAAGTGTTCCACTAACAAATCTTGCAAATACCAAAGTACTATATTTTTTAAGAAATATATTGTCTTCATATATTTAAGAATTCAAGAAATTATGATAACAAATTTAAGAATATTAATTATGTTATTTTATACTATTATCAACGATATATATGACGATTCTTTTTGCAAAAAATACAAATTAACAAATGGAACAATTTTGTGTGGTATAGAATTATATATATTATATATTTTCTTAAGAGAGAGAATGTGAGAGAGGGGTTGCTTGGTAGGGTAAATTCCGTTCTCCTATCAATGTCTTTCCAAATTTCTAACCTGCAACGTCTACATAACCCACCTAGCAGATAGTCTCTCTCTTTCTTGCTATATATATATATATTCCATAAAAATATTAGTCCATTAATTCTAGATAGGGTTTTCATGCATGGGTTACAGTTAGTTTTATTTAGGTTAGACTAGAGATTCTAATATATATTAACAGTTTAGACAGAGCTCTCTTATATTTACACCTATAATCAATATATTACTTGATATATACAATAGAGTGATGCATAACTAATATCTAGTATGATATACATTTTTGACTGTTCATAGTAAATTGAACAATTCAGACTTAAAATTCTTAATCCATCCCCATCTATTATTAGTAGTGGAATTTTTTTTTTAATAAAAAAATAATAATTTGGACCACATATTTTCCTTATGGATGGTCAAATTTTTTTGTAAAGTATTTGCTATATATAGCTAGATCATTTTTCATATATATATAAAGGGAGAGAGAGAGAGAGAGAAGGAGAGAGAAGGAGAGAGAGATAGGTTGGTATTGTAGTTAGAACTTAGTTGTAAGTGTTGTACGTACGCATTAAGTTTTAGGTCTTGAACACCTTTCAGACCTAACTAAACTACACTAAACTAAACAAAACAAAACAGATTTAATGAATTAGGTTTTGCAAAACCTAATTAAACTTAATTAAGGGAAATGCACGTGGAGACTCGGGCAACTCCATATATATATATAGGTATGATTAAACTTTTTTATGTAAGCAGTCAACCATCTGGTCACTTGTATTGTTAATGCTGTTACAATCAATATATTGAAACTTAACTGTTAACGCCAGATCCGCTGCCACGTCCCAATCACGTAAGACGTCTTGATTCTGCACAGTAAACACGATAAGACACCAAAAGCTTGACGGCTGGACCGTCGGGGGATAGCTCAGGCGTGAGAATCAGTATACGTGTTCACAAGGTTAACAATGGAGGATGTAATGTCTAGTGTATTGATAGAGATAATAATCCTCAGTGGTATGTGTGTGTGAATGTTAACGTACCTGGTTGTGAAGACTTGGTTGATAGGTTATACTCTCTTACCTGGTTTACCGTGCCACCTACAACTTACTGACACAGCCCCCGTGATCTGATGGGTCCTGCCGCCTGCCTGCAGCCTACTCACTACCTTTGGTCACTGTTTATGCCGCCGACCGGCTATAATCCCATCCACATTAATGCTTGGTGGGTGTCTTAGTCAACTGTCATGCTTTTTCATCATTACAAGTCAAAGTAATAGATATTAAATGATCCAATGGGTTAGTCGTCCAATGAACCGACCCGGTCTTATAGGGTTAAAATAGAAGTAATATGGTGACTAGGCCCAATGACTTTCAAGGTTCAATAGTGATGGCCCAATAGATTAATTAAATAAGTGAGCCCAACTTACTTGGCCCAAAGAGGGGAAATATCATGACCCAACATTGCCCCCTAGTTTTTTGTTGAACAGAATCTTTAATAGAAAACTATAAATAGTCCATGATATTAGAATTTACTAAAGACCCATAACAGGAAGTAATTGAGACATACCCAATTTGGTCCATAAGATGAGATAAGGAATGGCTGAATGTCCAGAGTAAAAGGCCCAGTCAATAAAGGATTGAAATTGAACAGGACGGTCTAAAAATCGGAAATCCAATCGAGAAGCCCAATCTGATAAAATGTCTAAGAATTGATCCGGATGCTTCCCATTCGAATTCTCATCATTACTAATATTTAATGGGCCGCCTTCGTAACTCGTGTAACCATCAGTATAAAAGATAAACTTTACCAATTTTGACGGTTTTACCTGTCAATTTGAACTTTGAACCTTTGAGCTTTCTTCTCCTTCCCAGAACTTCCTTCTCTGTTTTACGAAGTCTCAACAATGGTGACTGTGAACTCTAACCAAAATTCTCCCCTTCGCGTGACTCCCGTTTACACCGTTCCCCCAATCCAAACCCTAACCAAGAGGGTTCGAGTTCAAATCCCCAATCCACAGCAACCATGGGGAAGAATCCGCCCCTGATCCATTCTCTGCCTCCTTCCGACTTCTTCAAGGATGGGGAACAGTTTCCTCATGCCAATACCCCCTCCACTGTTACGAAATCTGAGATACGTATCCTCCGGACTCGCTATCAGATTCCGGATATGTACGCTATAAGGGCTCCTGCTCCTGAAGAACGCATGTATCATCAACCGGATGGTTGGGTCGCTATGCCAGTTACTTTTCTTGAAAAGGGGATTTGTCTACCCCTCCATGCCTTCGTCGTTACCCTCCTAGGATTCATAGGAGTGGGTTTCGCCCAGTTAGTGCCTAATTCCTACATCCACATTCTGGCATCCATTGCCTTCTGCCACGAATCAGGGATTCCTCCCTCTGTCGACATCTTCTTCACCCTCTTCTCAGCCGGTAGGTCCCGAGAACGAGGTTTCAAAATGTTGAGCAAACAATCTCCTCGACCCAACATCAGATTTGAGAAGAGATCCCTGATGGATACCCCTTCAAGCAACAAGGGCTGGCACGAAAAATGGTTTTTTATTGCAGGACCCGAAATCTCTTCTCTTCCTGATTGGACTATCTCTGATCGGATCTCTGCTGATTTTGGAGATATCCCCGAAGAGCGTGTGAAGGAAATGACAGATTTTTTGAAGAAGATTCCTCCGAAGGAATGGAGTTTTGCACTTCTGACTAAGCAAGCCTGGTTATATGACCATAAATGTAAGTTTTGAACAACTTTGTAACACAATTTTTTGAGATATTTTAGTGACATGGGTTCTGATACAAGGTTATTTGCAGTGTCTTTGATCAAACCAACTTCTTCGAAAATGAGAGAGTTGGAAGACTTTTTGGCAGGGAAGATTACGGATGCAAGTGAAGAGCCTCCGACTGAAGAGTCTACCCGAGCTGAACCCCCCGCTATTTCTCCTCAGAATGACGAACCCCAAACTGATGAACCCATCGCTCCTGAAGAATCTCTCAGACCTCGACAAAGGAAGAGAGCCGGCAAGAAATCCAAATCCACCCATCCGGAAACAAATCTTGAAAGTGATCCGAAAATAATTCCTGAAGCAATTCCACAAGCAACCCCCTCATCCAACCCTAGATCTGGACCTTCCGAATCTGTCCCGATTAAGAGAAGCCTGCTTGATATACCTCTCCACGATCAAGCGAAGGTTCTCCGTGCTAAGAAGATAAGGAAATGATTACCCCTTTGACTGCCGATGAGCTCCGAGTTCCATCGTCTTCGGCTGACATTCCCCCAATAGTCCCAACTGAAACTCAAATGCCTGATGATGAACTGGTTAGGTCTGTCCCCCTCCTATCTCGAAAAAGGAAACATCCATCAGATAGCCATCCAGGTTCATCCTCGGCTCCCTCACCAGTCCACGAACCTAATCCTGTTCGATCTCCCTCTCCGGAAAATATACATGTGGATCCCTCGCCAATTCACAATCAAACCATGCCTTCTCCTCCAAGACAGTCAACCTCTGAATTTCAGCATGACGCTATGGCCTCTCCAACCATGTGGCCTCGATTTAATGCCAACTATCCTTTTCAACTGTTTGACGCCTTCGTCCGTGAAACCGATGACCATCGATTCGGGAACAGTTCGAACGAGGATTTGCTTAGCGAAGGCATGAGCTACCTGGCGAAGGTAAATGGTTCTCTCCTTTATTTCTGTATTTATCTTCATACTTATACATCTGAAACTGATCAAATAATACTGGACGTGCGTAGGCGAATGCTGTATTCGGACGTCTGCGTCCAAGGTCTATCGAAGCTGAATCCGAAGAAGAGGCAATGAGGAAGGAAAATGCCATCCTGAAGTCTGCTCTGGCTCGGGAAAGGACTCAACGTGAGAGCGTTCTTCACACGAATGAGGGTCTTCAGAAAGAGTTGGTCCAAGCCAGAGGAGATGCGAAGACATCCAATGAAGAACTGAAGTCAACTAAAGCACAATATGAGGAGATCGTCAAGATGAATGTTGACTTGGTTCAGAGGAGCGAAATAAGGATGGAGAAGATCAAAGAGCTAAAGGCTGATGCTAAGAACTTGACTAAAATGATCTAGAAGCTAGAGCTAGCAGAAACTCGTCATCTGAATAAGCGCCAGAAGCTTGAAGAAGAGATCCGAGAACTCAAGGCTCTTCGGAACCTTGGGCCTCCTCTAACCGATGACCTTCGCAAGCAGATCTGTGAAGAGTATCGGAACTCGGATGAGATTAACGGAGATATCATGAAGATATATTCTGAAAGCTATGAGCTCTGCCGGAGTCGTGGCAAGGAGAAGTTGATTGTAGCTAACATGAATCCATCCTTACTCGACTCTTCAGATGGCGAGGATGATGTCTGAAGTGAATGTTCTTGTTTTTCCTAAGTTTTATTCAAGAATATCTGTGAAAATTTTTGTTTATTTTGGAAATTGTTTAAGGATTTTGTTTTAAAAACTTTTATCAGGACTTCTATTATTTTGAAATTACGTTAGAATTTATGTTTTTGCACAATGTGTTTGTGTTGGGTAAAATCTATATACGCACAACACGCAAGTATACGTGGTCAACAAGTAATAAAGTGATAAGTTGAGTATCGTTCCCACAGAGAATTATTTAATAAAAATCACCAAGTACTAACCCGTAACCAACTCAATCTTATTTAAACAAATGAATTTAATGTTATAAATTAAAATATTTAACTAAACTAATTCTAATTACCACTAATTAAAAATCAGATTATGGAGATTTAAGATCACAACTTCACTTATTGCTTCATTTAAGTTAGCACACTTCTCATCAATTATTCTCTATCCCGAATTGTTAATCAAGAACACGAAAGTAGTATTAACCACCTCTCGATGCACTAATACCGTATTAACATCAATCCACAATTAAGATAGAAATCTGTTAAACACCTTAATCAACTAACCCACTATATCTCTATGTGAATTACAATTGAAGAAAGTTGAAGAATAAGTTCTCTACCCGATTACATGCGATGTCAAGCATATCTCTACCTTAACACACATCAAGTTTAAGCTATTAACAAAATCCTGAACACATGCTATCATGATTAGATCTAAATCTATACTTCATCTCTCGAGTTCATATAGATTATCACGGTAATTGATGGCCAAGCAATTAAACAATTAAGTCCAAATCACAATAGACAATCCTCTAAATAGAACATAATAATTGATAACGAAGCATATTAAAATGAACTACACAATAAGATCTATTGTAATCTCAAACAAAGAATTAGTTCATGATTATTGAATTAAAACTAAGAATCCACAATTGAATACACATTAAAAGATAAAGATAGAAGAAGATGAGAATAAATAATCTCTTGTCAGTAGATTTGACGCTCCCTCCTTGCTCCTACTTCAAATCTTCAATGGTCTCCAAGTTGCATCAATCTCCAAATCTCATTAGAACTAGTGTTTTTCTCTAAATAACTCTAATCTAATTTAATAGAATACTCTCTAATCTACTAATAATCTCATCATCCCCTCTAATCTATGTTATTCCCCTCCTTTTATAAGCCTTTGTACTTGTCTTTTAGTCCTCTTGGAAGTCCTTGAATCAAACAACTTGAAACAATCCTTTTCGGACTCAAATTCGGACCAAATCCGCTCATTTTCGCGTATACCCAGCCCCGGCTGGGTATTTCCTTTTGTAAAAGCCAGCCCCAGCTGGATAGGCTACTGATTTCACGCCTAGACACCCAGCCCCGGCTGGGTACTAAGCACAAAAACGCCCAGCCCCGGCTGGGTACCAATCTGCCAAAAATATTTTCTGCTGGAACCTCCTCTGCTAAAACTGCCATAACTTCTAAACCGAGAGGAGTTATGAGGCCCGCGACATATCAAATCGAAGCTATCGACGAGATCTACAACTTTAATTCTTTGAGCTTTGAGAAATAACGAACGCATGATGGTCGAAATTGGTCTGGAAGTGACTGCTACGCAAAATCACCACCCAAAACGGTGAAGTTCAACGTCCGTTGGTAGAAATGTCATAACTCTTTCATCCGAACTCCGATTGGAATGATTCAAGATGTTCCGGAAAGCTAAGAAAACGCTCTACAATATAGTCTAAGCTCCAAGCCAAGAACATGAAATGAACATAAAAGCATAAACGATGTCCGGATTGCTTTTTCCTTGCATTTTCCTTGCTTTTCCTTCCCAATAATCGCTCACACCGCTTCCAAACGTATAACCTACAAAACGAACACAAAATGCATGAAAAGTAACTAAGACACATGAATAAAAGCAACTAATTCAAGTAAAAGATACCGGATAAGTAGGTATAAAACCTACTTATCAGTTTGTCAATATGAATGAATAGATCGAATGGTTCAAATTTCAGCTTTCTATGTCATGACTTCTGCATGATGCTTTTCGTTTCTTGTCAATAATTCAGTACCAATGGTCTTGAATGAACCGAGCTTAGATTGTGAACTAGTTAGGGCATATGACCGTTAAGAATAAAATGAAGTGAACTGAATTTAATGGATAGAATTTAATGAACTGAATTGAATGAACTGAACTTAACACTTGAACAAAATGAAGTAATGTATACTTATCATTTTTGAAGTGTGAGATCGGTCATATGCCAGATGAATTCGGCTGATCCTCTTTGTACCATCGGAACCAAGATATAAGGATAACGGAATTTGTCTACCACACTGGGTCACAAATTCATAGGAACACTCCTGACAATAAGGCTGCCATCGAATGGCCAGCAAGTCCAACCATACCTCCTTACTCCAGTGCATTTTGTTTACCACTCGCGGTAAATCAAAATTAAAAGGATCACAGAATTTTTCTACCACACAGGGTATAACAAATTCATAAGAACACTCCTGCCGAAGAGGCTACCATTGAATGGTCAGCGAGTCTACCCCGTCCTCCTTTCTTCGGTGAACTATTGATTTACCGCCCTCGGTAAAAGCAATATAAAGGAACATAGGATTTGTCTACCACACTGGGCAACAAATAAATGGGCTACCAACGAATGGCCAGCGAGTCCAACCATACCTCCTTACACCATTGTGAACTTAGGACAAATAAGAAGAGGATCAGTTGTGAAAAAGTGAACTTTTATAGATGGTGAACAATCATGTACAGACTTCTTGGTAAACTGACTCGATATCTACTGGAAATATTTTCGAAGTCTGCCTGCATGCCAAGTGTTCTTGATCTCGGATCCATCTAATGCTTTTAAACGAGAAGTCCCTGGCTTTGGTACTTCGATCATCTCATACGGCCCTTCCCAGTTTGGCATTAATTTTCCTGTGTTATGAGGTGTAGATGCTTCGGCTTCTCTGAGGACGAAGTCTCCTACCTTAAATCTGCAAAGTTTGACCCCTTTGTTGTAATGCTTGGCTACTCTTCGTTGATAAGCGGCCAATTTGAGCAAAGCTACCTCTCTGACTTCTTCTAGCAGATTCAAGTTGGACTTCAGTCCTTCGTCATTGTAAATCTCTTTGAATTGACTGACCCGAAGACTTGGAGATCCAATTTCGACTGGGAATAAGGCATCAGTACCATAGGCCAATCAAAAAGATGAATCCCTTGGGGTGGTCCTCGGTGTAGTCCGGTAAGCCCACAACACGCTGAGCAGTTCTTCTGGCCATCTTCCTTTAGCTTCATCCAGTCTGCGCTTGATCCCGTTCAGCAGCGTCCTGTTGGTCACCTCGACTAGCCCGTTCGACTGTGGATGAGCCACCGAAGTCTTCTTGTGCTGAACCCCCAGCTCCTTCAAAAATCCTTCAAATTTTGATCCCACGAACTGGCGTCCATTGTCTGATATCACCACTTTGGGAATTCTGAAGCGAAATATTACGGACTCTTTCATGAACTTCAAACATTCCTGCTCTGTTATCAACTGAAGTGGCTTCGCCTCTACCCACTTGGTCATGTAATCAATAACAATTATTACGAAGCTGACCTGCCCTTTCGCTTTCGGCAATGGACCCAGTATATCAACCCCCCAGACAGCAAAGGGTATAGGAGATAGAATCGAGTATAGCTCTTCTGGTGGCTGATGTGGGATCAGGACTATTGAGCTGACACTTCTCACACTTCTTCACATACTCGGTAGCTTCCTTGAAGATCGTTGGCCAGTAATACCCTTGCTGAAGAACTTTGTATGCTAATGACTTAGCAGCCATATGATCACCACAAATGCCTTTATGAACTTCCCGAAGGGCATACTCAGCTTCAGACGGAACCAGACACTTCAATAATGATGACAAAAATGCCCTTCGATAAAGATCCCCATCAATAAGAACGAAGTTAACACTTTTGTATTTGATCTTTTTTGCCAGCATCTGATCCGAAGGAAGGATGCCATCTTCCAAATATTCGATGTAGGGAGTCATCCATCAGTTAGATTGCTTGATATACATCACCGCTTCATGCTGAACACTCGGCTGCTGCAAAACTTCCAAGTAAATCGATCCGTTGAAAACATCTGCATTCGTAGTGGCCAGCTTCGACAGTGCATCAACAATGGAATTTTCGTTACGCTCTATGCCCTGAAACTCATAAGAAGTGAAGTACTGAAGTCGGTCTTTTAATTCTGCCAGATACTTGATCATCCGGGTCCCACGAGCTTCATAATCTCTCGACAGTTGTTTGACGACCAACTGAGAGTCACTGTAAATGATCAGCTTCTGAACTTCTAGACTCTTTTCCAGTCGAACTCCTACTAGCACTGCTTCATACTCGGCCTCATTGTTTGTTGCTTTGAACCCAAACCTGACGGCTTGCTGTACCTTGAATCCCTCCAGACTTGTCAAGATAATCCCTGCCCCACTAACATTCACCGTAGAGGACCCATCTGCATACAGCGTCCATGAATTGTGACCATGCTGTAGAACACCAACAGCTCAATCGGACGTCTCAGCCTCTGGCAGCTCGGCATCTGCTTCGGTGAACGAACATTCCACCATAAAATCGGCCAAGGCCTGATCTTTGATAGCGGTTCGATGATGGTATTCGATAAAAAATTGGGACAATTCCATCGTCCATGCTGCCAACCTCCCCGAGACCTCCGACTTGCTCATCACCTTTTTTAATGGCTGATCCGTGTAGACGACCAGGAGCCGACCTTGAAAATATTGCCGAAGCTTTCTACTAGCAGTTATCAAAGCAAAAGAAAATTTTTCAATATTCGGGTACCTGGTTTCAGCATCTCGTAGGACGTGACTGACATAATAAACTGGATGCTATTTCCCACTGACCTCCCGAACCAGCACTGCTCCAACTGCCAACAAACTTGCTGCAAGGTACAAATATAAGGTCTCTGCTGGGGCAGGCTTCACCAATAAAGGAGCAGAAGGAAGATATGTCTTTATGCCTTGGAAGGCGTCCTCACACTCTGAAGTCCACTGGAACGTCTTCGCATTCTTCGGCCCCTTCAATGTGTCGAAGAACGGCAATCATCTCTCCGCAGACTTCGACATAAACCTTCTCAGAGCTGCAATCCTGCCAGTCAGACGTTGGACGTCTTTGAATGATTGAGGATCCTTCATGTCAAGAATGGCTTGGATCTTCTCCGGATTGGATTCAATTCCCCTCTGACTGACCAGATACCCCAGGAACTTCCCTGCACCGAGTCCGAAGGTACACTTTGCTGGATTGAGCCTCAACTTGTGGTGACGGACAGCCTGAAAGTATTCCTCCAGATCGTCCAAGTGCTTTTGAACCTTCATGCTCTTCACGATCATGTCATCTACATAGACCTCCATGTTTCTCCCTAGTTGCCTGTTGAAGATGAAGTTCATCATTCTCTAGTAAGTGGCTCCAGCATTTATAAGGCCAAAGGTCATCTTCTTGTAGGCATACACCGAACGGTGTGTAATAAATACAGTCTTCAGAATGTCCTTCTTGAACATGGATATTTGGTGATAACCTAAAAAAACATCCATAAAGCTTAGTAATGCATACCCTGAAGTGGCATCGATGAGCTGGTCGATATGGGGCAGAGGATAAAAGTCCTTCGGACAAGCTTTATTCAGGTCGGTGTAATCGATGCAAACCCGCCACTTTCTATTCTGCTTCTACATCAACACCACATTAGTCATCCACTCCGGGTAATCAATTTCGTAGATGAAGTCAGCAGCCAACAGTTTGGCGATCTCCTCATCAATGATTCTTTGACGCTCAGGTGCAAAGACTCGCCTTTTTTCTGAACTGGCTTCTTCGATGGGTCCACCTCCAGTCTGTGCTCAGCAACCTTCCAGCTAGTCCCAGGCATATCTTGTGGTTCCCAAGAAAAAATATCCACATAGCAGCGAAGGAGCTCCATGAGGTTTGTCCGAAGAGGTTCTGGCAGACCTGAACCAATTTTCATTGTCTTTTTTGGCTTTCCAAGGACTAGCTCGATCTCTTCCGTCTCTCCAGCAGGAATCACCAATGGCTCCGAGCTACTTTCAGTGAAGGGCTCGATCTCAATTGCCATGGTTTGTTTCTGTTTGCTGACCCCCACTCCAGAGGAAATAATTGCATTTCTATAACATCGTCGGGCCAGATCTAAGTCCCCTGCCACTTCTCCGACTCCATGTGACGTGGGGAACTTGATTTTGATATGAGGGATAGAAGTTACAGCTTGGAGAGTGGTCAGTGTAGGCCTTCCTAATATGGCGTTGTAAGCCGAATCTACATGCACAACATAAAATTTACATATTATTTCTACCTGTTGAGGAGCTGTGCCGAAGATTACTGGGAGTTCGATGGTGCCTGCAACTCTGATCGGATCGTTGCTAAAGCCATATAAAGTAGCCTCCTGTCCGACCTCCATCTTCCGCCCATCAAGATGCATCCTCTGATAAGCATGGGCATATAAAATGTTTATAGAAGACCCGTTGTCTATCATCATGCGTTTCACATCTACCGAACCCACCTGCGCTGTGATCACCAACGCTCCCTCATGCGGCTCGATAGGTTTCGAGGGATAATCCGCATCGGTGAAAAAAATAATAGTTCTGGGAAATGGTATGTCGGTCTTCGGGGGAACACCCGCCCATTCCCAATAGTAGCACTTGGTAAAAATGGATGGTAAGACCATTTGTTTGTTTTCTCACTTGTAAGCCAAAATACAGAGTTTATTGGAAATCAATGTGCGGTGCGGTTGCTATCAATATACCATTGTAAGTTGTTATTTAAATTATAGGCTCTTTAGTTATTTAAAAATATTGGAATATGCTTTCTAATTTTTATTACCGGCTCCTTTTGAATGATTGTATAATAGATAAGATTCAAAGGAAGTGAGAAAGTAGTTTGTGGCATGTGAAAATCCCACGATTTTCTTTCCTCTTCATTCAAACCCAATAAAACTCCAACTGACATACCGCACATCTATATAAATGTGTCTAGATTCTACAATGAGTACTCGGTTAAAGAAGATGGGTAATAATAAATTCCAACAGTTGGTGCATTGGTTTAAGATCGTTTTAAAATGAGTTCTAAATTTGGATATCTTAAATTTAACTCTTATCAATAATAATTTGTCAAAATCCTACTGCGATCGAGAAACTTCTGTTATCAAAAAAAGAAAAAAGAAAAAAGAAAAAAAAGATTGGTAATAATATACCTAACTAACTTTAAGTTACTATATAATACTAGTAGTAGAAGAAATTATTTTTTTTGTCATTTAAGTTTTAGTTATTGTGACATTTAGATCTCAGTTTGATTCTTATTTTGGATAAATTTATTTTTTATTTGAAACTTTGTTTCCTCTTTTTTATGTGAGGCTTGAGATTTGTTTGATTTTATTTGAAGCGTTTTTGGCAATTTATTTCTTACTCTAGTTGTGATCTTGATTTTATGTGATGTTTGTTTGGACTAATTGTTGAGTAAAATCTAATTACGCACAACACGCAAGTATACGTGGTCAACAAGTAATACAGTGATAAATTGAGTATCGTTCCCACAGAGAATTCTAATTAATAAATCCCAACTACTAATACTATATCAATTCAATTTTATTTGAGCAATAAGAAATTATGATTTTCTGAATTATTAACACAGATTTAAACACCAAAAGATATTATTCTAAAATAACCGATTAAATAAACTAATGCTTGAATAAATAATTTCCGATAGATAAAGGTTAAGACTTCAATATCCCCAATTATGAACCATAAATCAGTTACCTACTCATCCCAATTACTATGTCTACTGAATTGTTAACAAGAATTCTTAAATGCCAAATGTCCTTTTCCAAGTGATCAATTGACTTCTATTTAATCCAGATTAATCTTGCTATATTCCTATGCAAAACAATTGAATTAAACGCTTTCCAATTCCAATTCCCTATGTGTTACATGCGGTGAAAAGATATTTCCATTCAATTCACAAACCTAATTATGCAAATAATCAAGTCACATATCATCATGCCCAGTTCTAACCCTAGAATTCCTTTTCCAATTCCTTCTAGAATAACAGGATAATCATTGGCCAAATAATTACACAATAAAGTCAAAACATGATGAACAATTCACTCCAACATAAGTAATTAGAATGAATGAATAACTACTTTATAGTCATAAAAGGTTCAATTGAAATCTTAATGAAAGAATTAGTTCATCTCAGAAATAAAAAACATTAATCGTTGACAAATCATCCTTAAAGAATTATAAATTAAAAATAAGGAGAAAAAGAATAAACTCTGTAGCCAATCCCTAATCTCCAAGCAATCTCACGTAGCCTGCAATAGAGAACTTCTTGAATCCTTTCCTCAGAATAAAAGTCCAAAAAACGAGCCTCCCCTATTTCAGCACTTTGTTTCTTTTTATATCCCCACAATCCTTCTCCAATTAGGTTTTATTTTAGCTCTCAATGACCAAATTAAGTCCACCCAGAAGTCAAACGCGCGTAACCAGTCAACGCCAACCGAGGCTCAGCGCCCCGGCGCTGTGGATAGTACTAATTCCAGCGCCCCGGCGCTGTACTTCGCCATAATTACCGAATTGCCATTATTTGCTTGAATTTCCCATAATTGCCCCCTTCAGCTTCCAAATCTGCAAAACAAGATATAAACACAATAAAATGCTACTAAATAACTTAAAAAATGCAATAACTTAAGTCCAAATGTATCCAATTCATGGGTATACTACCCATTCATCAAATACCCCCAAACTTAAAATGTTGTGTGTCCTCATGCGACAAAACATAAACTCACAAACAAAACTAAACATCATGCAAACACAAACTATTTATATTTATATATTCGTAATTCCAGCAATTCAAGAGCTCGCGTATATCCATATGCCTCAGAAAAATCACGTAACAGGCCAATTCATCATGCAAAAACAGATCGACAATCTCCCGACAATCAACGGATCTAAATCTGTTATTATTGATATTGTGCGTGTGTGTCCAACAACCATGCTAACCCATGAAAGACAAAAATACGAAAGATAATAAATTTCTTAGTAGGCATCATACAGTGTAAACTGGAGCACTCATCAAATATACTCGTTTCAACTGAATTCAAACACTTACCCGAATTCGAAAGTCAACATGGAATACTTATGCTTTGCTTTTCTTTTTTTTTTTTTTTTTTTTTAGATAGATGGTTGGTGAGTGCGTTTTACGCTCCATCTCACGCTTGTGTTTATGGGGAGTGTTTCCCCTCAACCCACCACAAAACTCAACACACATTTTTTTTTTTTTTTTATAGCTTATATATTCCATATATTTTCCCCCAAACTTGAGTTTATGCATAAATTCAGTCTCCTCTAGTTATTCAAATTGTTCTTCCATATCACTAGCAATCCTTCTTTAGAACTCTATTATCTAGCCATTTAAACTATCATAGCCAACATGGTCGTTTTGTCAAAGTGCCTTCCTATAATATCAATGTCAAACAGATAAAGACCCAATTTATGTCAAGAAAATCATATCACTGAATCAACAATCCTTATTAGACTTGTTCATGCAATTCTACTTTCATCATTGGCCCCAGATATACGCATTATCAAGAACTGGAATTAACATGCAATCCTAAATGCAACTTTATTTAGCCAACAATCCACATACGAATAACCTACCACTTTTAAAAATAAAACTTAACTACCCCCAAACTTATCTAGAGCAATGTCCTCATGCGAAAAATAAGGCAAAATAAAACAGAGGACTTCCCTGACGAGCTTATTCCTCCGGGGGAGCATCATCGTCTTCACTCATCTCTTGATCGGAAGGGGGAAATACCGGCAGAACGGGAGCCGGCGGGAAATGGCTAAGGGAAACACCCGGATGAGTTTGGACGGTTAGTGCATTCTGCGCAGCAAATTGATCAACTAAATACTTGAAAATCACATCTTGGCGTTCCGATAAGCGCACATTCTGGGACTCAATGTTGTAAAACCAACCGTCGATCTCCCGCTGGACAGCGTCAGGGACCACACCTCGCTGAGCTGCTGTCGAAGGACCGTAAGTAGGTGGGGCCTGAGGTGGTGGGGCTGGTGGAGATGTGACTTGGGGGATAATGAAACCCAGTCCCCTAGGGTGATTAGCTCCACCCGACCACACTTTATAACGCCGGATCAAGTTGTGGTCCAACACAGGCATAGGAGTTTGAATAATCTCGTCTGATTTCCATTTGACCCCAAACTTAGCACATAAAACGCAGATCAGTGACGAATGTGGTAACCCTCCTGTGGTCCCTCCGCGAGATGCGCGGAGCATAGATTGCTGAATAAGATGGCCGACATCAATTCTGAGGCCTTGTACGATGGAGTATAATAGCACAGCCCTTTCTTTGGTTACGTGACTCACATGGGTGCAGGGCATCAATTTAGCACAGATAAAGGCATACCATGCCTTTCCATATAGACTGAGGTGAGATAATGGGAAAGTCATGCTGCCACGCTCATGCAGGGTCCATGTAGTGCCCGGCTGACACAGCTCCCGAATAATCTTTTCATAGTTCGGCCCATCACTCACTAGTCCAGCATATTCATCATGAAACCCCTCTAATGGTAGTTGATAGCATCCATTTATATCCTCCTCGCCAATTTCCACAGATTTACCTCTGACAAATACCCCATAATGGTTATGCTCGGGCAAGTTGGCGTAGAATTCTTTGACAACTGCAATCACTGCCGGGTCAGGCTGTTCGGTGAGGGAGAACCAGTTTCGTTCAGCAATCATCACTGCAATGTCTCCATCCTTGGTTTGATCGGGACGGAGACCACGTTCGGGGACTAGTGAGCGGGTGGCCATGCGGCTGTAGCGTTCTTGAGCTGCGTGACTAACAAACCGCCGGCTGTCAAATTTTTGAGGTGACACTGAAGCGACCCCGGACCCTTCGCCACGGTGACGTTTGGATGCCATGTAGAGGGTTCTGCAAAGACACATGGTCATAGTTTAGCTTAAACAAAAAACAGAATGCATTGTTGGATACGTGTGTGCATAGCATTACCCCGAAACAGTATAAAATATTAGCGTGGTGAGTGCACAGGCGGAGAAAAGGCCTGAAACTGTTAAGTATGTTAACTACACATTCTTTTTGACTTAGACAATTTGTCAAACACCTAGGCCTCATCTGATAAATTGAACACAACCATCACTAATTCCATGTCTATGCATGCCATTCCTGTAGCATTCACCAACCTTGTGTGGAAAAGGATACCCAACAGTGTTGAGTTATCTATGAATTCTAATGGATTACCCAGATGCATAGAATAAGAAAGAAAAGTCTGGATCTGTAATAATAAGAATACAACAAATCATACCGTTGCTACCTTCAAAGAAGTTGGAGGAATATAACTCGGCACACAAGAATCCGACACAGTTAGTGGGGTGCGGTAGATGTGTGGGAGAACAATTATCCAAGATTAAAGTATCGTGTGATTTGGAGAGGGGAAGAGAAATTTAGGAGAATGGGAGAGTGGGAGCGTAACTGACTTGGGTTGCCGGCGTGCGAATGGAGTGGGGGAGAAGGAAACGGCTGATAATTAAATTTGGATCATCAAACCTGATCCCAGCGCCGGGGCGCTGGGTTTTACCTTATGTAGAGCGCCGGGGCGCTGAGCGGTAGAGTCGGTTGAGATGCTAGAGCGCCGGGGCGCTGGAAATACCTTGGAAACCAGCGCCGGGGCGCTGGACTTAAATTTTAGCTTCTGGTCCCTAGCGCCGAGGCACTGTAAATGAATGGGAGGTCAGCGCCGGGGCGCTGGGCTTGGTGTGCAGCTTCTGGTCCCTAGCGCCGGGGCGCTGGGTCCTTAGTAATGGGAGCGCCGGGGCGCTGGGTTGATTTGATGCCCATACCTGAAAAATCAGTAAGAGTGAGCCTAGCAGACTTGTATTCTTCAGAACTAAACAAAAATAAAAATAAAGAAAAAAAAATAAAAAATAAATAACGGTAAAATAGATTAAAAGAAGTTTAAAAATGACAAAATTATAGAACTTAATGGGTTGCCTCCCAAGAAGCGCTTGGTTTACAGTCGTCAGCCCGACTTTTCGGTGTTGTTCAGTTGTCTACTGGTTCGGCGATTTACTGGACCGTAGCTTGCCGTTCAATTGGTCCACTCCAATAATGTTTCAGACGTTGACCCTTGACCTTGAATGTACGCTTTGAGTTCGGTTCCTCGACCTCAATATTTCCGTGTGGTGTAACAGATATAACTACAAATGGCCCTGACCACCTGGATTTCAATTTTCCCGGAAATAGACGCAGGCGTGAGTTGAACAATAGTACTTGTTGGACGGGTTCGAATGTTCGATCAAGAATTTTTTTATCGTGCCAAGCTTTGACTTTCTCCTTGTAGAGCTTCGCATTTTCGTACGCATTGAACCGGAATTCAGCCATCTCGTTCAGCTGCAGTAATCATTTCTCCCCTGCTGCTTCCAGATCAAAGTTCAGTCTCCGAATGGCCCAATGTGCACTGTGTTCGAGCTCGACCGGTAAGTGACACGCCTTTCCAAATACCATTCTGTACGGTGACATGCCGATCGGATTTTTGTACGCTGTTCGATAGGCCCATAGAGCATCGTCAAGACGCAATGCGCAATCTTTTCGTGACGGATTGACTACCTTTTCCAGGATCCTCTTAACTTCCCTATTCGACACCTCCGCTTGGCCATTGGTTTGTGGGTGATATGCAGCTGCAATTTTGTGCCGAACCCCATACTTGACAAGCAATTTGGTAAACTGTTTGTTACAGAAATGAGTTCCCTCATCACTTATTATAGCTCGCGGTGTACCGAATCGGGTAAAAATGTTCTTCTTCAAAAATCGGATAACAACGTTAGCATCATTCGTTGGTAACGCTATTGCCTCTACCCATTTGGAAACATAATCGACCGCTAACAAGATGTACTGATTATTAAAAGAAGATGGAAATGGTCCCATAAAATCGATTCCCCACACGTCGAATAGTTCCACCTCTAAAATTGTATTGAGTGGCATTTCATTACGCTTAGAGATATTACCTACGCGTTGGCATCGATCGCATTTCAGCACAAAGAGATGAGCATCTTTGAATAGAGAAGGCCAGAAAAATCCCGATTGTAGTACTTTCGCTGCTGTTCTATCACCGGAATAATGACCTCCATAATCTGAGGAGTGGCAGTGGCCTAATATACTATCCCTTTCTTCATGAGGTACACAACGTCTTATCATTTGGTCTGCACATGCTTTAAATAGAAACGGTTCATCCCAATAGTATTGCTTCACATCGTGGAGAAACTTCTTTCGTTGTTGTGAAGTCAGCTCCGGCGGTAACACCTTGGCAACCACATAGTTTACATAGTCAGCATACCAAGGCAATAGGGTAGTTACCCGGAACAGTTGTTCATCTGGAAATTTTTCATTAATCACTAAGTTGTCTTCTTTCTGCTCCTCTGTATTTTCTAACCGAGACAAATGATCCGCCACTTGGTTTTCTGTACCTTTTCTGTCCCGGATCTCCAGATCAAATTCTTGTAACAACAGCACCCATCGTATTAACCGTGGTTTAGCATCTTTCTTTTCAATCAGATATTTAATAGCCGAATGATCAGTGTAGACAATAACCTTGGTGCCTAGGAGATAAGCTCTGAATTTGTCAAAAGCAAACACCACTGCGAGTAATTCTTTTTCGGTTGTTGTGTAGTTCAGCTGGGCATCCGTCAATGTCTTACTAGAGTAATAGATAGTATGAAAAATCTTATCGTGACATTGTCCTAATACGGCTCCCACCGCGTAATCACTGGCGTCGCACATCAATTCGAACGGTAAAGACCAATCGGGTGCTACAATGATTGGTGCAGAGACCAATTTCTTCTTTAATACCTCAAATGCCTCGATGCATGCCTGATCCATCTTAAACGGCACATCTTTTTCCAACAGTGAGCATAGGGGTTTCGAAATCTTTGAAAAATCTTTAATAAAGCGTCTATAGAACCCTGCATGTCCCAAAAAGCTTCGAATGTCCTTTACAGATGATGGAGGAGGCAATTTCTCAATTGTATCAATTTTCGCTCTATCCACCTCCAATCCGGATGCGAAAACCTTATGGCCCAGAATAACTCCTTCTTGAACCATAAAATGACATTTTTCCCAGTTAAGCACCAGGTTAGTCTCCACGCATCTTTTTAACACCAAGACCAGATTCTTCAAACACGAGTCGAAACTGTCACCAAACACGGAGAAATCATCCATGAATACCTCTAAATTATGTTCGACCATGTCAGAGAAGATTGCCATCATACAGCGTTGAAAGGTTGCCGACGCATTACATAAACCAAATGACATACGCCGGAATACAAACGTACCGTATGGACATGTGAACGTGGTCTTTTCTTGATCTTCCGGTGCTATGGCAATTTGATTGTACCCTGAATATCCATCTAACAGACAGTAGAATTGATGTCCGGCTAACCGGTCCAACATCTGATCAATGAATGGCAAGGGAAAGTGATCTTTGCGTGTGGCTTTATTCAACTTGCGGTAATCCATGCATACTCTCCAGCCTGTAACAGTTCTCGTTGGGATAAGCTCATGAGCTTCTTTTTTTACCACAGTCATGCCCCCTTTTTTTGTTACACACTGTACAGGACTCACCCATGAACTGTCTGAAATTGGGTAAATAATACCGGCATCCAACCATTTTATAATTTCCTTTTTTACCACATCTTTCATAATAGGATTTAACCTTCTTTGCATCTCAATGGTTGGTTTTGATCCTTCTTCCATTAAAATCTTATGCATACAGAAAGATGGGCTAATACCTCGAATGTCCGCTATAGTCCACCCAATCGCTGTTTTGAACTCGCGCAGAACCCGCAGCAACTTTTCTTTTTGGGTGTCAGTTAACTTTGTCGAAACAATAACTGGTAGAGTCGCGTCTACCCCTAGATAAGCATATTCAAGATGAGAGGGAAGTGGTTTTAATTCCAACACCGGTGGCTCTTCTATCGAGGGTTTGCACTTTTTTCCTTCCGTTTTGGGCCTTTCAAGGGTGTCGAATGGTTGATTACTTTTCCGGTAGAATGATGCTATGTCTAGCCATTTGACATGCTCATTGTCCGCAGCAACCCTATCGTTATCTGTACCGAGCAACATTGATTCTATCGGATCCTCTGAATAATTACAGCAAATCTTGTGATTGACTATCTCCTCCATTAAATCCACCCGCAAACACTCCATTTTTTCCTTCGGATAAGACATGGATTTAAACACATTAAAAGTGACTTGTTGATCGTCAACTCTCATCTTCAATTCCCCTTTTTGCACGTCGATTAACGTTCTCCCCGTGGCTAAAAATGGTCGTCCGAGGATGATGGGAAGTTCCGTATCTACTTCGCAATCCAAGATAACGAAATCTGCTGGGAAGATGAATTTATCCACCCTTACTAATACGTCTTCAACGATACCTCGTGGATATGTAACGGATCGGTCTGCCAACAGTAAACTGATGTTTGTCGGTTTTGGTGCCTGGAGCCCGAACTGACGGTAGACTGATAATGGCATCAGGTTAATACTGGCCCCCAAGTCGCACAGTGCTCTCCCCGAAAACTGATTACCAATATCACATGGAATAGTAAAGCTACCTGGATCTTTCAGCTTTGGAGGCAACTTGTTCTGAATAATTGCGCTACATTCTTCAGTTAGCGCCACTGTTTCAAAATCCCCCAATTTCCTTTTCTTTGATAGCACATCCTTCATGAACTTAGCGTAGCTCGGCATTTGTTCTAAAGCTTCGGCGAATGGGATGTTGATATGCAATTTTTTAAAAATATCCAAAAATCTTGAAAACTGCTTATCTAACTTGGATTTCTGAAATCTCTGCGGATATGGTATGGGTGGCAGTGTTGTAGTTGGCCCGGATGCATTGTTCTCTCCTATTTCTTCTTTATCTTTCCCAGTTTCCACAACTTCTTCTATTTCAGCTGTTGCGTTGTCCCCCTTTTCTTTATCCTTGACTGTTTGCAACTCCTTCCCACTTCGTAAGATTACTGCTTTGCAGTGCTCATTTCTGTCCGGGTTTATTTCTGTATCACTCGGGAGCGTTCCTAGTGGACGGGTATTCAATGCATGTGCTATTTGTCCCAATTGATTTTCCAGATTCTTTAACGATGCCCCGTGGCTTTGCAAAATCAAATCTAATTGATTCAATTTCTTGTCTTGTTCCTCGTTCTTTTTGTCCGATGCTCTAACGAATTTTTCCACTGCTGCTTCCAAACTTGATATCCTCTCCGGTTGTTGATTCGGATTTTGAAATCCGGAGGTGTTTTGTTGCCTAGGGGGTTGAGCTGCACCTTGATTGTTACTCCATGAAAATCCTGGATGATTCTTCCAACCTGGATTATACGCATTTTGAGTCGAATACGGTTGAGTTGAGCGATTATAGTTTCCTACGAATTGTGCTGATTCAGAATTTATGGCACACTGATCCGTCGCATGACCCCCAGCACACAACTCATAAACCATCGCTACCTGATGTGTGGCTTGTGGATGCCATGTTTCCATTTGCTTAACTATTGCAGTCACTTGTGCTGTTAATGCTGTCAGCTTGTCCACTTCATACTTCCCCGATGCTTTTGGATGGTTGTTTCTTGTCATGGGCCACTGATAGTTGTTGGTAGCCATTGTTTCTAACAATTGATATGCCTCATCAAAAGTTTTGGACATGATCGCGCCTCCGGCTGCTGCATCAATACTAGCCCTCGTAGCTGCGTGCAAACCATCACAAAATATCCCTAATTGCATCCACTGTGGGATTCCATGATGAGGGCACTTACGGAGCATATCCTTAAATCTTTCCCATGCCTCATATAACGATTCTGACTCAAATTGTGCAAAAGTATGAATATCATTCCGTAGTTTGGCCGACTTCGCTGGTGGGAAGAACTTAGCTAAATTTTTTTGAGCTAAGTCATCCCATGTGGTGATTGAACCAGGAGGTAAGGAGTGTAACCAGCTTCGTGCTTTATCTTTCAAAGTAAACGGGAACATCCTCAACCTTATAGCATCTTCCGACACATTGTTAAATTTGAAGGTATCACAAACCTCCAAAAAGCTCAAGATATGTTCATTAGGATCATCTATCGAATTACCCCCAAACTGGCATATATTCTGTAGCATCTGAATTGATCCCGGTTTTATCTCGAAACTGTTCGCATTGATTGCCGGTCTCTTAATACTTGACTGTAAATCCGTGACATTTGGCAGGGCATAATCCCTCAGTGATTTCTGTTCGTTTTCTGCCATGTTTACGAGAATTTCTTGAGTTGTCAGGTCGTCTTCCAGATGTGTAGCCTCACTATTCAAACGCACTGTTTGAAACTTCTGCTCAAGGTTGTCGGTATACGTAAGAAGTTCCTTTCTCGCTTTCGATCTAGTGTGCATACACGAATTCCTGCCAATCCAAGAAGAAAGATTAAGTAGCGTTCAAATTAAAATCGAACTGATTATAACTAATATGAAATTAATATTAATAAAAATTCCCCGGCAACGGCGCCAAAAACTTGTTGAGTAAAATCTAATTACGCACAACACGCAAGTATACGTGGTCAACAAGTAATACAGTGATAAATTGAGTATCGTTCCCACAGAGAATTCTAATTAATAAATCCCAACTACTAATACTATATCAATTCAATTTTATTTGAGCAATAAGAAATTATGATTTTCTGAATTATTAACACAGATTTAAACACCAAAAGATATTATTCTAAAATAACCGATTAAATAAACTAATGCTTGAATAAATAATTTCCGATAGATAAAGGTTAAGACTTCAATATCCCCAATTATGAACCATAAATCAGTTACCTACTCATCCCAATTACTATGTCTACTGAATTGTTAACAAGAATTCTTAAATGCCAAATGTCCTTTTCCAAGTGATCAATTGACTTCTATTTAATCCAGATTAATCTTGCTATATTCCTATGCAAAACAATTGAATTAAACGCTTTCCAATTCCAATTCCCTATGTGTTACATGCGGTGAAAAGATATTTCCATTCAATTCACAAACCTAATTATGCAAATAATCAAGTCACATATCATCATGCCCAGTTCTAACCCTAGAATTCCTTTTCCAATTCCTTCTAGAATAACAGGATAATCATTGGCCAAATAATTACGCAATAAAGTCAAAACATGATGAACAATTCACTCCAACATAAGTAATTAGAATGAATGAATAACTACTTTATAGTCATAAAAGGTTCAATTGAAATCTTAATGAAAGAATTAGTTCATCTCGGAAATAAAAAACATTAATCGTTGACAAATCATCCTTAAAGAATTATAAATTAAAAATAAGGAGAAAAAGAATAAACTCTGTAGCCAATCCCTAATCTCCAAGCAATCTCACGTAGCCTGCAATAGAGAACTTCTTGAATCCTTTCCTCAGAATAACAGTCCAAAAAACGAGCCTCCCCTATTTCAGCACTTTGTTTCTTTTTATATCCCCACAATCCTTCTCCAATTAGGTTTTATTTTAGCTCTCAATGACCAAATTAAGTCCATCCAGAAGTCAAACGCGCGTAACCAGTCAACGCCAGCCGAGGCTCAGCGCCCCGACGCTGTGGATAGTACTAATTCCAGCGCCCCGGCGCTGTACTTCTCCATAATTACCGAATTGCCATTATTTACTTGAATTTCCCATAATTGCCCCCTTCAGCTTCCAAATCTGCAAAACAAGATATAAACACAATAAAATGCTACTAAATAACTTAAAAATGCAATAACTTAAGTCCAAATGTATCCAATTCATGGGTATACTACCCATTCATCACTAATAACATTTGATTGATATTTGATATTGTAATAGTAAATGAAATTATTGTATCTCAAAATTAAAGTGAGTGCTTTCTAAAAAATAAAATAAGGCAGTGGCCTCAATAAGGCACCTATCTCAAAATTATGAAATCCTAGCTTTGAATCACATACATTCTATGCACCTAAATAAGGCAGTGGCCTCACAGAAAAAATCTTAAGAACTATAGTTGCAGTCATTTAAAAGATTCTCCAACTATGTTTAATTATCATTATTCCAGTCCTAAATACAGCAAAAAAAAATTAGATAAACAAAAGGGCAAAACTATATGTGGAACATAACTCAACAAAATATCACAGATAAAATTCATCAAACAGAATCCAAAGAAATCATCACAAAAGTACATTACAATTTTAAAATCAACCAAATATATATACTAGAACTAGTTCAACAATACCCACGCGCAGTAGAGATGAAAATTTAAAATTTAACCAAATAATTTAGTATTTACCCTTTCTAGATTGAGATGAAAATTGAAAGCCCTTCTAGCAAAAAATGCACAGTAGAGTGATATACTAACGTACCTCAATCGATGCGAGCACAGTAGAGTGATATATTCCCCCCGCCTTCTTTTCCCTCTTCTCCATCGTTCCCCTCCTTCTTTCTCTTTCGTTTATGTTTTGTCTGACTGCCTGGTTCGGCTGAGATTAAATAGAATCAGCGACCGCGTTCTGCGATCGCATGCATTCGCTGAATTTTAAACACGTGGCCTTTTTAGCGACCGCATGCGGTCGTTGTTAGGAACCAGTCACTATTCGGCTTGCCGGGCTAATTTTGCGCCAATTTTTAGGAGGGAAAAAATGTTTAGCGACCGAGTATATGCCTATTAGTGATCGCATGTGGTCGCTAATACTAATAGTGACTAAATTACATTACCGTCACTAATGTCGGTCCCTGTTAATGTTATTAACGACCAAAATGTGCGGTAGCAGATACATTCGGTCGCTGTTAGAGATTTTTCTTGTAGTGGTGGCAGTAATGGTTGGCCTACTACTGACTTGCCAATCTTGTTGCCTCCATTGACTAAGAGATTGGCTGGAAGGCCAAAGAAATGTAGAAGGAAAGATCCAAATGAAGAACGAAAGAGCACGAGTAAAGTTTCAAAGAAAGGGACTCCAATGATGTGTTCCACATGTAAGCAATACTGGCATAATAAAGCTGGTTGTAGGAACACACCTGCCCTAGAACAACCCACTTTCAGAAGGCCAAAGCTCAATGTGAGTATTATAATTTTATATTATTTATATGTTTCCTTCAATTTGTCCATGTACATATTGACATTTGGGACATAACAGGCAAAAAAGAAGCAAGGCAGTGTAGCTGGAAATGAGAGTGCAACTGGTAGTCAGAGATCAAGAGATGGTGGAGCCACACAATGTGCAGATGAGGGACATTGAAGCAAGACAATATGCAAGTATCTTTTTGGGCAGTATTTTTGGGCAACTTTAGTTTCTTTTTGGGTCTGATAGGGTATGTTTTGGAGCTGCTTTAGAAACTTAAGACTTATGAAGACAATCTATTTTAGAAACTTATGACTTATGAAGACTATCTGTTTTGGTCTGGTTGTAACAAATTAAAACTATACAAATTAAGACTTATATGGTATGTTAGGGTATGTTTTGGAGTATATATAATATGGTTGGAACAGGTTTTAATGACAAAGCTTTTGGTTGGTAGTTTCAAGCACTGTTACTTTTGTGTGTGTAGTTGTATTGGGTTTTTAAATTTTGCAGTTCTATATTATTGCAGTTTTATATCATTTATATTGAAATGATGTGTTGGTGTTAAAATAGTATTTTGGCAGTTTTGTGTGTATGCAGGGAACTGAAAATGTATTAACTGCATTGTTGCAGTTTTGTTAGTTGTTGGTTGGCAGGTAGTGTGTAGTTTTAGTTGTTGGTTGGCATGGAACTGCAACACCTATTATTGCAGTCAAGTATCGGCATTATCACATACATATATAGTGCAATTTTAGTTGTTGGTTGGCATGGAACTGCAACATCTATTGTTGCAGTCAAGTATTGGCATTATCATATACATATATAGTGTTGCAATGTATATTCTGCAGAGATGGCAGTTTAGTGTTGGCATTTTGAAACTGCAGTTTTGTACTGGTATTTTGTCAACTATTTATAGAAACCAAATCAAACTTCCCAAGCAACAACAATGCCAATACAACAATTTCATTTCACATTCAATTTTTTGTCAACTACTTGAAGCATAAACTGTCAAAAGTAACACATTTAAAACAAGTGGTTCATTAGATAGCTTTGAAATGTCATTACATAGCTTTGAATGCTTAAAAATTCATGAAAACATAACTTAATACAACACACATCACCATCCATGACAATATCACATACAATTGAAATTTCTTATTTGTCTCTCCTAGTCTAATAGATTCTAACTCCAAGATTAAGGCATCACTTTTCAAATTCTTTAATTTCTCTTTCAACTTTCTTGTTTTGTTTATCAGCAAATTGACTTCATTTTCATTCCTTGATACATAACTCATATCACTGCAACCATGAACTTCATTTTGAGTACTTATGTCCAACCATTAAAAAAATTCATAATATTTATTAACGTCCTGTAAAAAAAACAACACCCAAACCAAATTCAATCCAAAATATATTATAATAACATACAAATTTATATAAAAAATTTACTCACTGGGTAAAAATGACATCCATAGAGCCTTCTTCCCTTTGATTTGTTCTTTGTGGAGACACAAATAGATGCCGATAGACCGCAAAAAAATCTACCCTCTTTTTAGCAACAGACGAGGATATGCTATTTGAAGAAGCCATTAAGAACCTTTTACAAGTTCAATTGGTCAAACATTATTGTGAAATAGCTATGTAATATCTGGTGTACAAAACTGCCAATAGCTATGTAATACGGTTAATATGATACAAACAGGATTTTGCAGTGTATTGTGTCAAACATTATTGTGGAACATAGAAGTTAATATGATAGTAAATTTCCTACTCAAAAGATAACATATAATACAGAATCAGAGAATAAATGTATTGAAATAAACAAAGGCATACATTTCATTAAAGTACCATGGTACCCATTACAGGTTTTTGGAATTCAGAAGCTGTTTGGGATACTTTAAATAGGAAGAAGTTCCAAACATGGTTGACCATGGTACCTTATTTAGTACCATAGGTAACAAAACCCTAGGTTCCCATCCCTGATTTTGAGCAGATTCCCCAAATCAAATTTATAGAAATCGACAATAAAACCCTAGAATTTGGACCTAAACTTGTTAAACTGAAAAGGGAAGAGTTTTTAGACACAAAATCGTACATACCTTGTACCCACAAAAGATCTAAGCCAAAAACTCAGTGAGCTGTGAACCCTAGATCGACTTCTTCGTCGTTGGAACCCTAGTGCGCCGTGAACGAGGTTGGAAAGAGATTTGCAGAAGAAATCATGGCTTCTAGGTCACACAAGGTAAGCTTCTCCCAGTTATCTGAGCAGATTTGATGAAGAACCCTCTCCTTTGTCTCTCTCTATTTCTCACTGTGAAGTACGACTTCGATTTGGCTGGTAACGACCCTTCTATTTAGCGCGAAAGACACGTCTCAAGCCATGTCATTTTCTTCTTCTTTTCCTTTTCTTTTTTAAGTCCACGTCAGATATTAGTCGAAAAGATGTAACGTCTGTTAGCCATATTTGATAGAATGACTTGATTTAACGATTTTAATTAGTTCAGTTACTTAATTTGAAAAATTAAAAGTTTAATCGTGAATTCGATAAAACGTGCCAAGTTCGGTGGCCAAATCATTAGTTTTGCCATTATTATACTTGTGGGCAATCGTGATCACTCTTGCGTAATAATAACATTGCAGTTAAGAACGAAAGGTCTGACGAGCCCTCTATTAGCAAAGGCAAGGGCAAGGTTAACAAGTGATGAAGACTTATTGTTTATTTGATGTATTTATGTTTAAGACTTATGTTAAAGTTGTGCAAGACTTATTATTTGTTTATGTTTCCGTATTTAAGATTTAAGGTTAGTATGACCTGAGATTGATGTAATTACATTCAAATGTTGTAACCCCATAAGGGGAGGATTTATTTCTATCTATTTATGATTTTCATTTATTATAAGTAGATAGACATATAATGTTTGTACAGTGAACACCAAATCTTGTAAGATTTGGAGTACCCGAATTTGGGAGTGTTACAATTATAACAGAAGGTAAATATATTATTTGTTAATTTTTATCAATAACAAATAAATGCTATAAATGATTGCCCTATATATATTTGTTATATGTTCATGTAAACTTTTAGCTGCAGCTTTCTGATCTCGGAGAAATGCACATCGTTCAATGATGGTCTCTAATATATAATTACAACAGAATTGGAATCTGAGAATCACATCCAAAAGTTGCTCCACCTCCATAGTAGCCTCCAAAAGCCCTTATACTTGAATTCTTAATAAGCATACTAGTTAAGATGCTTTATGTATGGCTACGTACTTCTTGACGGTTCACCAGTTTTACCTACCTATTCTCTCTCTCTCACTTAATTCTTCGCACCACAAATAGAAAAAAAAAAGAGAGATTAGTTTCAACTGTCTACTTGTGTTATAGCCATCGGCCTGTCAAGTCCGCTGGAGTTTTGCTAGATTTAAGATATATAAATTAAAGGAATAAAAATAATCCTTGAATGCAAAGGTTGATATAAAGACAGAGAGATGTTTTGAACCTCACTTATTGTGCACGTGTACAAGGGACAAATCTAGAAAAAAATTTGATCATGGGCAGATTTTAACTAAATTTTTTGAGGTCTATGAGTTATTACTCTTTTTTAATTATTTGTAAGTCGTAAATATAATTTAAAAAATTAGATTATAATAGAATTTTTTATTTTGTCCCATCAAATTTAACTTTTTTATTAATATGTACGTCCACTTGAATTTACTAATTTATAAATTATGCCTCTTGAGTTTACCTATATTAAAAAAAAGTGAGTATATGCAAGTGCCTATATTGCCCTCTATCTCTATCCGCCCCTGTGGACAAAGAAAAGTGTTAGTTCATGACAATTCCATCCTATTGTTAAGAATTCGTAAGTGGGTTAAAATCATATATCAACAAATTAATGAAAGTGTGCATGATTAATTTATTTATATGTGTGTGTGTGTGAATTTCAGACCTAATCGTTTGATTTACCAAGTTTTGAGTTAAAATTGGGTTGTCAGACCTAATCGTTTGATTTACCCAGTTCTTTCTAATGTATGTTTGGATTGTAGAAATTAAGGAAAAAATAAAATGACTCATTTTTATAAAAAAAAAAAGTGTTAGATTGTTTTATTGAAATGAAATAAACTATTTTTATTTCTTTTAAATTTGTGAATTTTATTCCTTCTGAAAATGTATAGAATATTGACTCATTTCAGTCAAAAATAAAATAAATCATTTCATTCATTTTATTTTATTCCATTCTTTCATCAATTCCGTTCTTCCGAACTAAACGTACCATAACACTTAATAGTATTCGAGGAACATGCATGAACTCATGCTCTCTTGATGATGATATGCATAGAATTTTTCAACTACTCCTCCAAATATTTAATTTGTAAAAAGAATTAAATAAAATACTATACACTTTCTCTATAAAAACATATGATCAATGTTATTTTTTAAAAATCAATTTGAAATATTTTTAAATTCAAAATTAATATGAATTTATTTAATTTTTATTAATACAATAATGATTATTATAAATCAGCTAAAAAGTAATATTACTAATTATTAAATTTATTATTTTTAAAACTCAAATGAATTAATCGTGTCAATTTTAAAATATATTTTATTAATTTTTAAAATATCTATACTGGTCATATAATTTAGAACATATAAAATATATGCTAATGTTACTCTACATTTCTTAAGCAGCTAACCTCAGAACAATTGTGTTCAGTTAGTTATCTAAACTTCTCAACTGTCCAACCTCCATAAACCCAACAACCACACCCCAATCCCCATCAAAACAGAAGATTAACACTTGGTTTCTTAAGTTCAACTTATATTTCCCTTTCTTTTGAATTATATTGCCTCAAAACACTTGATTAACACTTGGTTTCTTTCAATGCATATGAAGTTGTATATTATAGATAATTAGATATAAGGAAAATAAGATGGGAAAATGTGCAACTTACTTTTGATGTTGTGGTATATTAGGTAGAAGACAAGGATGTAGATGTTATTGTTAGCTTAGGATACATTCCTTTAGGTGGATTTATTTTTATTCTAACCTTGATTGAAATATAACACCTTTTTCAATTGTATACTCACCTTTTGATACCTTTCTTTCTTCAAATCGAGTGCAAAAGTATATCTTTTCTATATATCAAACCGACCGAAGGAACAAGTTTTATCTGATGAATCTAATACGTACGTATGAGTAGACTAAACGGATTGTAATCGCATCCATTTCACACACACAAAAGTGTTATTAATTTGTATAATATATTTAAGAATATATATTTTTTATTTTACATTTATTCGTAATTTTTTTGGTGTTTTAATTAGTTTTTAAGTATAGCATGATTATAAAATATTTGTGTTTAAGAATTTATATGTGAATTAGTCTCAAATAAAAAAAAAGTAAGAGAAGGACAAATTATATATATATATATATATATATATATATATATATATATATATATATATATATATATAGGAGTTCCATCCACAACAACCGGTTGCTGTGGAGCAACCCCTTTTTTGGCATGTTGATTTTTTATTTTCTATTCGCTCTAGCCGAAATTTCAACCGGCCAAAAAATGAGTTGTTCAACAGCAACCGATTGTTGTGGATGGAACCCCATATATATATATATATATATATATATATATATGTGTGTGTGTGTGAATGAATGAATTCCCCAGACCTAATGACTTGAAATTAGGTAAAGTTGAGTTACATACATGTGTTATTGCATTGTGTACGCACATGCATGCTCTCTGATTCTTCCCTAACAATTGGTGTCAGAGCTATGAAGAATCAATTTGAGACTGATGTGACCCTTCTCTTCAAAATTAAGACACGCGATGAAGGTTAAAATTCTAGATGAATGGTTGTTGCTTTCCGCGAAGGCTCTCAATGATAATGATTGAATTATCGATGGGTTTAACCCGATGTCGCGAAAATTGAAGAGAAGATATTTAATTCTTGATAGAACTTAATTATCAATTAATAAAAAAGCCAAGAGTTGTTAGCTAAAATTAGGTTTTACGATGATTGAAATAAAATTTTTGAATGACTGGGAGCTTTTAATGTGATAAACTCATTTGTGAGTAAGATACTATGAGGAAATCACAAATGAGTTGGAATCCACATTGGAGAAAAAGTAAGAGAGGATGGGAGCAAGAACAAATAACTTAAGTTTTTAGGTCAAGTAAAATTCCAAATAACATGTGTTAATTTCATGCATGCAGGTACTCAATGTGTGAGCTCCCCGATTTTTTCCCAACATTATAATGATAAACTTAAGGAAATTAATAAAAATAGAAGAAAGAATAATAATAAATGACACTTTGGTTTTATATAAAATATTATGTCATTTTATACTGGTATGGAAAATAATACGACTTTCGAGTGTATGAATAGATTCTTGTCGAGTGGAAAATTAACAATTTAGAAAAGAAAACGAAAAGGAAAAAGTTCCAATTTGATAGTTTGATTTGTGGTAGATGTAGAAATTTCAATGGGTGGGATATGTAGAAAAAAATGCACTAAAGTCCATTTCTTTCTGTTCAAAGTGTTTATTTAGTGCACATATATACTATAAACTCACAAATAAGATATTTGTAACATGTGTGTGGCATACAAAATTGACTAATGGAGTACTTAGTGACGTGATTAAAGGCATAAATAGTGATTAATTATTCAAAGTTTACTCAAGAGTGTCAAGGTATTCACTAAGAAAAAAAGTATGATTTTTTGTCTTTCCCATTGCAATGTTACATCATAAAGTTTGATGAGCACCTAGTTAAATGCCACCACAAAAGTTGAACTTATTATTATTATTATTATTATTATTATTATTATTATTATTATTATTATTATTATTATTATGTAGGTATGTGTATAGTTGAAGGAAATATTCACTAGCATAATGTTGCAAAACTAGTGTTAGTGCTTATAGTCAAAGCTCTGATCAAGCTATGATGCTCAATTGGAGATGCAAATAATAATTGAATATATATATTGTAAGAGCTCAAATTTTATGAAATGAAAGTATTCAATTTTTTATAATTATTATTTTATTTTGTAAATGATTAAATTGATAAAAGGTTGAAGTTAATGGTGATATGTGAAAATTTCTGCAAAGTAAGCAAATGGTTATATAATATTCGATTGATCGGGGAATATTCGTTTTAAAAGGAAATATTTGTACAACGACACAATCATTGGTGGACCCCACAACAGGATTATTGTCGGATTGAGAAAACGAAAAAAATATTTTATGAAAATAATGACGGAAGTTTTACCGTTAACTGTTGAAACACCCGATGTTAAAAGTACAATAATACGTGTGGTTGCATAGTAGCACACAACATTGATTATTGATGCTTACGTGAGAAGTCACTCAATTTTGTTCAATTATTGCTACAGTAATTGTTGCATAGTATCTCATATTATTTGATTCAATTATTGTCAATATTTTATATATTATTAAATCAATAATTGAGACAAAAAAGTTATTAATATTATTATTTGCAATATTAACGATGTCTAGAAGTTCTATCAATGAGAGGTTTGGTCACCCAATTGCTCACCAATAGGGAGAAATCCTTATTGGAAAACCCCCTCTTTCCTAGGAACGACCTGATCGATTAATATTGTGAATTATAATAAAAGTGATAAATGTTGTTAAAATTATTAAGGTGATTTTTATGAAGTTTTGCTTATTTTATGGACTCCCATTTACCCATTTTTCAAAATAATCGGTAAATTTTTTTTAAAAGATGGGCCCACATGTGGGGCCCACGAAAGAAAAATGGGGGGGGGGGGATCTAGGAAGTCACGGATATATATATATATATATATATATATATATATATAAATTTTGTTTTATTATTATTATAAATGTAATAAAACAGAATTTTTTTATATAAAACAGAATACTTTTTATAAAGTTTTGTTTTATTTGATTATAAATAAAATATATTATATTTTATTATGTATAACGTTTGCATAGTGCCTGCATAGTATTTGTATAGTAAAATCTTTTTATATAAAACATAATACTTTTTTATAAAGATTTGTTTTATTTGATTATAAATAGAATATATTATATTTTATTATGTATAGTATTTGCATAGTGTCTGCATAGTGTTTGCATAGTAAAAAATCTTTTTATATAAAATAGAATATTTTTATAAAGTTATTTGTTTTATTAGATTTTAAATAATATATATATATATATATATTATAAATTTTGTTTTATTATATAATTATAAATAGAATATATTATATTTTATTGCATAGTATCCTTTCCATTCTCCTATAAATAGGATGCTTAGTTAGAATTGAAAAACACACCAGAAATTCAGAGAATTCTTCTTCTATAATCTTGAGTGTATTTCTTTAGAGTTTAAGAAAACTTTGAGCGTAGAAAATAGTGCAAGTTTTCTTCAAGTATATCTACGCCCTACCCGTCGGAATACTCTTTTTTTTAAGGTAAGGGATATTATTCTTTCGTATTCATGAAGAGAGTTATTTTCTTTCAATACTTGTAAGGGTTGTTATTCTATTCTTTATTATTATGTTGGAATAACATGTCTATGCGAAGTACCGCATACATGGTAAAATTCTTCTGTTATTCCATTCTTTATTATTCTGTTGGAATAACCTGTCTGTGCGGTCTATCGCATGCCTTGTGAATTCTGTTGTTATTCCATTCTTTATTATGATGTTGGAACTTCCTGTCTGTGCGGATTACGCATGACCCGGTTCCATTCTTTATTATTCTGTTGGAATAACCTGTATGTGCGGATTACGCATGACCTGGTTCCATTCTTTATTATTCTGTTGGAATATCCTGTCTGTGCGGATTACGCATGACCTGATTCTATTCTTTATTACTCTGTTGGAATAACCTGTCTATGTGGATTACCGCATGCATGGTGAATGATCCTTTGTATTCATTCCTTATTAACTTGTGGAAATGATCTGTCTACGTGGATTACCGCATGGAGGGCGAAAATCCATTTGCAGTTTCATATATTCTATTATACTCAGTTGGTTAAAGTTTTAGCTTCTATACTTCATGAAATTAGTAGAATATCCTGGATATTTGCGCTTCATCCAGTATCTTTTTATGTAAATATTCTTCTGAGCATTCTTGAATTTTTACTCCACAAAGCAGTATCATGTTGACAATTTGGACGTTATTGGTTTCTGGATAAATTAATTTATAAATCTTTAAAATTTATTCTTGAACTTGTTTTATTGAATTATTATGTCATTGTCATCATTATCATGTTTATATTATGTTAAAAGTCATCTATGACCTTTAGTGCATAGATGGACTTGGTATGTTTATAACCAGGGATTATTCGGTATAATCATGACTGTAATGTTATAAATGATGTGGTAAAAGTCCTCATTGGCACGTAGTGCATTGATGGAAAGTTATTAGCATGATCATGACCATTGATGAAAACACGAATATCCTTGGCCCGTAGTGCATGGATAATGTGACGCCCCCAAAACAGGTATACAACACCCATTCTGAGTCGCCAAATACATGGTACATAAAGCAAACTACAACTTCAATCATACAAATGTCGTGTGAAATACGACAATACATACTGTGAGTTTAAATACAAATATTGTCTTCTAGACAATATCCACACGCAAATAAGTCCTCATTACAATTATTCAAACACTATTTTACAGAAATAGTGATGACTGCTAAAACATCTTTCTAGAAACCTCACTCCATACCCCGACTCGATCCTGCTATGTTCTCACCTCCTGAGAAGAAAAATGGAACAAAAAGGAAAAGGGTGAGCTCAATTAGCCCAGTAAAGAACATTATGACTAAGATAATATACAACAAATTATCGTTAGTCTTCAACAGGTAAAAAATCTGATAAAATATAATTGATAACAAGTTTTAGATCAACAAATACAGTGGAAACAACAATCCATTAGAAGAGTCACGTAGAGAATGAATTCTACTGTCTTCTAAGATTTAAAAGTTCATCATCAATATTTCATCCCTGTAACAACAATCAATATACATCTTTAATCATCTTTGCACTACAGGCCAAAGATATTCATTTGTATCACCAGTTGGTCATGTTCATCTCAACACCTGTTCATCTTTGCACTACGGGCCAAAGAGATTCATCAGTTTAATCATTCATCTTTGCACTACAGGCCAAAGATATTCAATAGTATCATCATTTAGGACTGAGGATGATGAAAAATATTTTTTTTAAAGAAACGAATCCAGTGAAACAAAATGACAAGGATTAAGGATTAAGGATTCATACTTTAGTTTGTCCAAATTCAAAAATACTCCATAATAAACAATTATGAGCCAAACTTCAAGAATGAAGATCAAAACATGGCTGCGCCGTCGTATGAATATTCCCCGACAGCAAGAATATTCCACGACCAAACGAATATTCTCCGACAACAATGATTATTTTATAACCACTTGTTTATTTTGTAAAAAATTTCACATTTCACCCATAACCAAAGCATTATATCAAATTAACCCTTATTAATTTAGAATAATGAATAAAGGAAAATTTAATTTTATTTATAATAAGTTGGGGTCTTACAGATAATTTGTGGTTGTGATATTAATGAATATCATTGGCCGTAGTGCATGGATGATGTTTATTATTTATTGAGCCGAGTCTCAGCAATAAAAGTGATGAAAAACCTTTTATATCATAGAAGATAGTAGATTTTATTCTCTACTTGACTCTTCTAATGGATTGCTAGTTCCACTGCAGTTAAGCTTGATGTTTGTTATATTGTATCAGTTTAACACCGTTGAAGGATAACGATAATTTATTCTGCATTATCGTAGTCATAATATTTTTTACTGGGCTAGTTGAGCTCACCCTTTTGCTTTCATTGTTCTCTTCAGGAAATGAGAACGTAGCAATGACTAGTCGGGGAACGGAGTGATGGTCCAGATGATAGCGTTAGAAGTCCTCACTATTCTATGAAATAGTGTGATAAAAAATGTATTGATGACTTATTTTGAGTTTGAATACTGTCTAGAAGACAATATTTGTATTAAAACTCACAGCTCATGTTGTATATTTAAGGTTGTATTTGTATTCTGTACCATATATTTGGCGACTCAGAATAGGTGATGTATACCTATTTTAGGGGCGTCACACACACACACACACACACACACACACACACACACACACACACACACACACACACACACACATATATATATATATATATATATATATATATATGAGGGCGCATTTAAAATATACCTCTTAAATAGTATATTTTTATTAAAATTACATCATTTTTGAGATTCTTTTAAAAAATAAGTGGGGTTGCAGTGACATTTTTGTAAATAAAAAGAAAGCAAGTGGGAGCACTCGCTTTTAATATTATTTTATTTTAAAAAAAATCTCCAAAACGATTTAATTTTAATAAAGTTATAATATTTAAGAGAGGTATGCTATTTAAGAGGTATATTTTAGATCTGTACTTATATATATATAGAAAAATGTATGTACATAGCTGTGTATTACACAGTCGGTTATGGCGACGTTTTTTGGGCTATAGCGACGGTTTTACCCATCGGCATAGTTATCTGGGCTATGACGACGGGTGAACCATCGTCATAGCTCAAAAAATCAGTCGCCATTGCCATACTGTGTAATACACAGCTGTGTATATACATATAGCCCATATATATGTATATATATATAGAGGACTAGACCTCGCAAACGGGTCTGACCAGGTCATCGTCGGGCCAAACCAAAATGGCTCAGGTTTTAGTGGGTTGAAAATAATTAGTGTAGGGATTTCGGCACATAAAAGCAGCGGAAATTAAAATTTTCAAAGACAATTTTGAAACCCTAAAACAAGATCTATGCGAAAACATATTAATTCCGTGTTTAGATTTTATACCGATTATAGAGAATTCTATGTGGAGCATTATGTGAAGTGTCATTAGTGATTCTCATAGTGACAATGATGTAATGAACCTCAGACCTAAAATCACTATATTACTACAAGAAAATTTATGTACTTTGATATCATTAAAAGTCACCTTTAATAGGGTGTACAATAAAGGTGATTATTGGGTACATCATGAATCGTGTGAGGAATATGAGTGATCTAGATGGAATTTAACCCTCTTATACATTAGGAGTGATATCCATAGGCCTCTTGATTGAGTAAGACTATGAAATGCATGATCATGCTCAAATAGTGATTAGTTTCATATGGTCTACTCATTGATTAAGAAAACTCAGATTAAATTATGAAGAGTATGACACATTCCATGACTCGAGTTTAATCTTGGATGTCACGGTTAAAAGGATTAAATTACATTGAAACATTGGTCACGAAATGGTTGCATCGAATCATCGATCTTATTATTACTTGGGTAGCAATGATGCATTACTAGATGTCGCTCACTGTTTATAATTTTATAATATGATTTAAAATTATTGCCAACGTAATAATAACCTATAAGGTCACACACATAGAACATAATTAAAAAGGGAATTAATTTAAATTGTAAGGATATAAATATATCAATATGATTGATAGTATTTAAATCATGAATTTATATTAAAAGGATAATTTGTATATATATATATATATATATATATATATATCAATTAAGTAAGACTTAATTAAGACATAATATATATATAAATTCGGATGTTATTTTAATTAGATTAGGTTTTTGATTAATTCTTTTTAACTTCTATATATATATGATATATCAACGATTTAGGGAATATATCATAACCTAAGAAACCCTAGATGCTCGTAGAGAGAGACTAGGGAGAAAGTTTCAAAAATCCTGATCCTTGGTGGCTAGTACCGCGGCTCCCGCTTTACTGCGGATCGTGCAACGGTTCGCGGGCGTTCGTGTGGATGCCATAGAGAAGTAGTTCCGTGAGGGATTACATTGGAGATTCGAAGCATTACAGAATTCTCTATAATCAGTATAAAATCTAAACACTGAATTAATATGTTTTCGCATGGATCCTATTTTAGGGTTTCAGAATTGTCTTTGAAAATTTTAATTTCGTGCTTTTATGTGCCGAAATCCCTACAATGGTATTAAAGCTACATTGCTAAAACGATTAATTCAGATTACATGTTTTAATTGTATTTGATATATAAGATATATGATGATGCATGTTTACCGATCTGAAATTGAATATATGATATTCCACTGTATGCATATTCTAGAATTTTGAATTATATCTGTAATATATATGCATGTATATAATGTTCTGTTAATCTTATCTTAGAAGGTGGAATAACAATACAACTTCTGTTCTAATTGGAATTAGAAGCATGAAGATTCAGTTTAATATAATTAATCGAAACTAGATATATATGATATGTTCTGGGTGTATTGTTATTATGAGTGTTATGGCGGACTACCGCCAGAGGGGAGACCCCCCCTTGGACCATCCCGTCGTAGAGCACGATGGTCGTGACCCTAATATTTTATATATAGTTTTCTTTAATTATATATACATTGTTATGTGCTTATTGTGATATGCATGGTGCACAGTTATGGCCCGTTTGACCCATATGTTAGTGGTTTTTTGTTTTGAAATACGGCTTGCATGTCGTGCCTTTCTATAAATTCTGATGTAATATTCTCTTCTCATCTAAATCCCCTCGAATGTAACTTGAGGTTTCTTTATGTCATGTGATAATCTATAATCGATGAAGATGACAAGATGAAGAACACGATGAAAAGATGATGATGGAGAGGAGGCACATGCATGAGGAAGATCCAAGGAAGCTACTATTTTGAGATCTTTTACGACCTTAGATTGACCTTCAATCTTTCATTAGCTTGAAAAGATTAACAGTGGATTGGGCCATAACTGTGACACATTTTATTTTGTACTTTATATATGCTTGTATACGATATGATATGATAAATAATGTGCATGCTTAATAAGATTAAAATTGGTGAGATCTAAATTAATTAATAAAATCTCTCATTAAATTATTAAGTCTAAATCAGATGCCTTTCAATGAATAATACTCAACAAGACCTTGATCGATGGCTTGTAGGTTTGCCAAAGCAAAGTATCCGTATTTATCTTGGTAAGATGCGATATGATAATTATGATAACCAAACTATTAAAATCATTGGGCTCGACTTAACTAAGTTATCTCAATAAGATTGTGGACTTAGAGGCATGGAGTTTGGTAGGTACCATTAGATGGACTAGAAACAAATGTTGTTTACCAAACTATTCAAGAGTTATATATGATATAATTGACAAGGGATTGTCTACCTAAATAATTGTATTTTAAGAGATTAGCCAAAGCTAACTTAAGGCATAATGAAATATGGATCTTGGCTCACTAGAAAGATTTAATAGAAAATGCTTTCCGAATTAATGGTGAGTGTTATTAATTTGAATAAAATAGTGGGAGGTATATTTTGAATGTACTATTATCAATTACATAATATCAAAAAGTCTATAATTTGACTTATTATTTTTTGCACTTATAAATTGTAGATATCAATGGCAAACAATAATAACACAAATAGTCTTTCACTAAGATCAGTCCTTGAGAAGGACAAGCTGAGTGAAATTAATTTCTTTGACTGGCATAGGAACTTGAGGATTGTCCTCAAACAAGAGAGCAAGCTATATGTCATTAAAAAGCCTATTCCTGCAGCACCAGCTAATACTGCACGACGTGCAGAACATGATGCTTACAAGAAGCATCAAGATGATGCTCTGGATGTGAGTTGTCTCATGCTAGCAACTATGAACACTGAGCTTCAGAAGCAACATGAGTTAATGGATGCTTATGAGATGATCGAGCATCTCAAGAAATTGTTCGAAGGGCATACTCGACAGGAAATGTATGATACAAGCAAAGTGTTGTATCACTACAAGATGGGTGAACATGATCCAGTTGGTCCACATGTGCTGAAAATGATTGGGTATATTGAGTACCTTAATAGGTTGGGTTTTCCAATTACTCCAGAAGCCCAAACTGATCTTGTTTTACAATCTTTAAACAACAGCTACTCTCAATTTGTTATGAATTATCTCATGAATGAAATTGAGAAACCACTTACAGAGTTATTGAGCATATTAAGAACTACCGAGAACAACATGAAAAAGGCAGGACCCGCTCCCATAATGATGGTGCAAAAGGGGAATGCTAAGGGAAATTGGAAAGGCAAAAAAGAAGATAGAATCTAAATCTGGTGCCATACTCAATTCCAAAACCAAACAGGCTTTAAAACCTAAAGGTGGGGTGGCTAAAGAAGGTGATCGTCACTTATGTGGAAAACCTAGACACTGGAAGAGGAATTGTCATGCTTATTTGGAAGAATTGAAGAAAAAGAAAGGAAGTGTGACTTCTGATTCAGGTATATATATTATAGAAGTCAACTTGTCCACTTCTACATCATGGGTATTGGATACTGGATGTGGTTCTCACATTTGTGTTAATGTACAGGAACTTAGAAGGAGTAGGACTTTGGCAAAAGGAGAGGTTGACCTATGTGTTGGGAATGGAGCAAAAGTTACTGCACTAGCCGTAGGAACTTATCATTTATCTTTGCCCACTGGGCTAGTATTAGAGTTAGAGGATTGTTATTATGTGTATACTATAAGCAAAAACATTAATTCTGTTTCTTGTTTGGACAAGAATAGTTTTTCATTTTTAATAAATAACAATCGTTGTTCGTTTTACTTAAATGAAATATATTATGATGTTGCACAATTGTTTAATAGTCTTTATATTCTTGATTTAGAAATGCCTATCTATAACTAAATACAAAATGATTTAAATTAAATAATTCAAATCCGACATATCTCTGGCACTGTCGTTTAGGCCATATAAATGAGAAACGCATATCCAAACTTCATAAAGATGGGTTTTTGGATTCATTTAATTTTGAATCACATGAGAGGTGCGAGTCTTGTTTATTAGGCAAGATGACTAAAGCCCCTTTCACTGGACACAGTGAACGGGCTAGCGATGTATTGGGACTTATACATAGTGATGTATGTGGACCCACGAGTTCATTAGCAAGAGGTAGGTTTTATTAATTCATTACATTTACTGACGACTTCAGTAGATATGGATATGTGTATCTTATGAGACACAAATCTGAATCCTTTGAAAATTCAAGGAATGAAGTTCAAAACCAATTTGGCAAAAGCATAAAAGCCCTTCGATCTGATCAAGAAGATGAATTTTTAAGCCAAGACTTTGATGACCTTCTAAAGGAGTTTGGTATTATATCACAACTCACTCCACCTGGAACACCACAATGGAATGGTGTATCTGAGAGGAGGAATCACACCTTGTTGGACATGGTACAATCAATGATGAGTCATGCAGATCTTCTAATAAGCTTCTGGGGTCATGCCCTAGAGACAGTTGTATTCACACTTAACCGTGTTCCTACAAAGACGGTTCAGAAGACACCATATGAGATGTGGACTGGGAAACTATCCTAGTATGTCATTCATGAAGATTTGGGGTTACGAGGCATTTGTAAAACATCTGGATTCTGACAAGCTCAGACCTAAATCTGATAAATGTAATTTTGCGAGATACCTAAAGGAAACAAAATGGTATTAATTCTACAAACCTTCTGAGAACAAAGTGTTTGTTACTCGAACTAGTATTTTTATAGAAAGAGAATTTGTCTATAAAGGAAACAATGGGAGGAAAGTAAACCTGCTCAAATTACATGAGGCATTCGAGAACCACAAAATATCATTGAACCTGAGTTAGAACATTTGGAAGAATCACAAGATACTATTGAAAGTGAACCTGCTCAAATTACACGAGGCATTCATAGATATGGTAGGACACGCCAAGAGCCCGAGAGATATTATGGATATTTGTGACTCAAAACAGCGATGCGATGCTCATAGATCAGGTTGAGCCTGCTTCCTACCAAGAAGCTATGAATGGACCTAATTCTGAGAAATGGCTTGAAGCTATGAAATCTGAGATGGAATCCATGTATACTAACCAAGTATGGACTTTGGTTGATCCACCCGAAGGGGTAAAACCAATCGGGTGCAAGTGGATTTTCAAGAAGAAAACTGACATGGATGGTAATGTACAAACTTATAAAGGTCGAATGGTAACAAAAGGTTTTAAACAAGTTCAAGGTGTTGACTACGATGAAACCTTCTCTCCAGAGGAAATGGTTAAATCCATCAGGATCTTTCTTTCTATTGCAACCTTTTATGATTATGAAATCTGGCAGATGGATGTCAAAACTGCTTTCCTTAACAGAAATCTCCTTGAGGATGTGTACATGATATAACCTGAAGGATTTGTCACTCCAAAGGATGCTGGAAAGGTATGTAAGCTGTAGTGATCCATTTATGGATTAAAGCAAGCCTCTCGAAGTTGGAATCTTTGATTTGATGAAGCAGTCAAAGAGTTTGGCTTTATAGAAAATGAAGATGAACCTTGTGTATATAAGAAGGTTAGTGAGAGTCACATTGTATTCCTGGTATTATATGTTGATGACATATTAATTATTGGGAAAGACATTCCTTCATTATAGGTTGTAAAACATGGTTAGGAAAATGTTTCTCCATGAAAGATTTTGGCGATGAAACCTACATTTTAGGTATCAGTATCTATTGAGATAGATTGAGAAAAATGCTCGGTCTAAGTTAAAGTACATATATTAATAAAATGCTGAAACAGTTCAGCATGCAAGAGGAAAAAAAGAGGACACTTACCCATGACTCATGGTATAAAGATCTGTAAGACCCAATTTCCTAAATCACAAGATGATGAGGAACGTATGAGAAAGATCCTTTATGCTTCAGCAATTGGATCTATCATGTATGTAATGATATGTACTCGTCCGGATATCACATATGCTTTGAGCATGACAAGCAGATGCCAGTTGAATCTAGGTAAAGGTCACTAGACAGTAGTCAAGAATATCCTTAAGTACCTGAAAAGAACTAAGGATTCATTCTAGGTATATGGAGGTGAAGACAAACTAGCAGTAAAGGGTTACACAAATGTTAGTTTCCAAACTAACAATGATGACTATAAGTCTCAGTCAGTCAGGTTTGGTGTTTTGCCTTAATGGTGGTACTGTTAGCTGAAAGAGTTCGAAACAAGAGACAGTAACTGATTCTACAACAGAGGTTGAGTATATTGCTTCTTTTAGTGCGGCCAAGGAGGCTGTATGGATTAAAAAGTTTGTCACTAAACTTGGTGTTGTTCCAACCATTGTTGATCTGGTTGAGCTATACTATGATAATAATGGAGCCATAGCACAGGCTAAGGAACCTATATCTCACAAACGATCTAATCATATACTTAAGAGCTACCATCTCATCCGTGAAATCATTGATAGAGGAGATGTACATATAGGAAGAGTGCCAACAGATGATAATATTACAGATCCACTGACCAAGGCTTTGTCACAACAGAAGCACGAAGGTCACATTAGTTCCATAGATATTAGATACATGAGTGATTGGCTCTAGCGTAAGTGGGACACTGTTAGTGTTTATGCCCTAGAGGCCAATTATTTGATATAATTACTTAACGTTTTGATATTACATTTGATTGAATAAATGAATTATTTTAGTATGGTTTTATTTATTGTGTTATATAAATGTTAGCATAATAAAAGTCCTTAGAATAATGATACAAATTATATAGCTTCAAGTATGTGACTTGAATATGAGATTGTATAATTACAATTGGTATCATTGCTCTTAAATGTCCCTAGTCAAGTATCATTGTTAATGGGATAAAAATGATACATTGAGACTAGTATATGGATTGACTGATGACCAAATCTCATTGGTCATAAATATATGAGATATTGAGTTAATGCATAGGTACATTTTAGAGAACAATGTACTGGACAGACCCGCCATGAGAATTCTATGTGGAGCATTATGCGAAGTGTCATTAGCGATTCTCATAGTGACAATGATGTAATGATCCTCCGACTTGAAATCACTATAGTACTAACACGGGAATTTATGTACTTTGATATCATCAAAAGTCACCTTCAATAGGGTGGACAATAAAGGTGATTATTGGGTACATCATGAATCGTGTGAGGAATATAAGTGATCTAGATGGAATTTAACCCTCTTATACATTAAGGGTAAAAATCTGTAAATCACAATGTTATTTAATAAAATTCAAATTGAAAAAAAAAACAGGATTAAATGACATTAATTAATAATTACATTCCTTTGTAAGTTGTAATAACTAATAAGTAATAACATAGATACCAAACAAAACTTTAAAAGATAATTTTGTGTTTGGGAGTTAGGGTTTGGTTAAGCTTTTTAGGCTTCTGGCTTTGCCTTGGGCTATTGAGTGTTGTGTTGACCTGCTTTGCAGCTTTAGGCTTAAAGTATTTTGCATGCTGAATCACTGAAGTAGTTGTAATAGGCTACAATGAAGTGGTTTTTTTCAAAGGGGCGGGCGGGCCGGACGCCCACGGGTTGGGTCTTCATGGACCGGGCTAAATTAGGTCGTGCTAAAATTGGGCTGGGCCAAACACGCCCAGATTTTCAGGGCTAAAAAAGTGAAGCCCAAACTTCATTTTTTGATGGGTAGGCTAGCCTTGGGCCAATTTTGCCAGGTCTATAGAGGACCAATCCATAGAAAATGTTGTAAAAAAGAGTATAGCCTTACAATAAATCGTGACCCTTCGTCCGAAGATAGAGCAGTTTTATAAAATTCCACTTTGAAGTTTAGTTTCGAGTATTCTGCACTTTAATACTGCGGACGGGTAAGATTACCAAAATGTCCCTCCTTTACAATTCCCCTTCTGCACTTTAGTGCGGCTAATATTTGGATATTGAAGCGACAGGTCGAAAGACGTCATTTTTAGTTATGGAACTTAAAGGTCTAGTCCGCAGTTTAATACTATGGACATTAGGTCCCTATATACAAGACGAGATAGAATTGTCAGAAGATATCCTGGATACGCACAAAGAGTTCGACCTAAAGCTCAATAATTTTCTGTTTCTTCTAACATATTCTTGTTGTTACCGGTTCATGCGATCTTGGATGAAGAGACATGCATGACACCATTTTTGGAGGGCACAACATTTGGAAGCCCTTAATTTGTTCTAAATCTGAAGCTTTATCCGACCGAATCGCTTTATCAAGCCTTCTAATTTTGGTTGTCATGTGTTTTTCTCATCATCCCAAATCACTTGAATATATAACTACTAGCAAGAATATGCAGTAGAAACAAATGATTTTTAGCTTGATAAACTTAATTTTAACGCCTAAATGTTTCAAAAAATGTACTTTCAGAATGGGCTAATTGTTTAGTTCTTCTATGCAAACCTTAGAGTGTCCATTACAACATCTTGAGGTCATATATCAATAAACCTCAATTTGTTATGTTGGCACTTCCAGAGTTTGCATAGAAGAAATAAATAATTGATTCATTCTGGGAGTACGTTGTTGGCATACGGTAAGCATTTTAATAATGTGGATTCTACTTCAAGGATTTAAACGACGTCGTACAGTATCAACACTTCTGAAAAGCAATTTAATACTGCGGACGCTAACCGTTTGATTTAAACGACGTCGTACAGTATCAACACTTCTGAAAGGTTCCATCCGTAGTTTAAAACTACAGACGCTAACCGTTTGGAGTTTAATGGTTCCGCATATCATGGCATTTACACGATAAAGACATGCAGTTATTGGGAGTTACATACATACACAGACATCTGATTAGCAAACAATAACACTTTATTTATATCAAAATGTCATAATAAATCGAAAGAAATAAAATTATGTTGATTCCGACCTTTTCAACTCTAAAGCTTTATAATGGTTCCGCTTATCGTAGTTTGTGAAGATTACGCATATTGCACACTTTCGAAGTGGTTTCTGACCTGACAATTGTTCGACAAAACTTTTTAGTCGTGTTTCTTTTTTTTTTGACCTTTTATCTGCGAACATATTAGATCTAACACAGGATCATTGGAAGCATCTACATCATCATACTCATCATTATCGGGCAATTCCATATTGGCCCCATTATTGATAACATGTTGCACATTCTTGTCCGTTCTTGATTTCACACCTTCTACAGGGAAGGCGTGAACAATTTTATTCTCACGATCTAGCAATTAGGAGAGCATAATATATGGCTTCTTTAGAAGATGAAGCATCCAACATAAACAGATTGAATCATTTGTGTATGTGATTGAACTAACTGGTTTGTGTCTCATCATAATCTATTGCAGAGGGGAGAACGTATGGGACCACATCAGCTCGTTTTATTAGCATCTTGAGTCCATCGCTTGTGTATCATTTCTTAGGTATCTGAACCAAGTTCTTTGAACTTAGAAGCCTGAGAATGAGCCGGCATATTATACTCGAATGTTCAAACTGTTTATAATTACATTTTGCCGTCCCGGTTCGGATATATTGCACAACTGTGAAATATTGTTGGTCATTTTAACGATTAATAAAACACGCGCAAGTATACATGGTCAAACAAGTAATACAGTAATAAGTTAAGTGTCGAACCCAAAAGAAAATAACATTAAAACTATTCAAATACTAAAATTGTATCAATATGATCTTATCCAAACAGTTGATTAAAGATGGTTTGTATTAAAATAATATAATTAAATCAGTAAATTGTGAGAAAAGAATTTTATCAAATTAATATGATTAGATAAGATTACAACTCCCGTAATGCTTCATATAATCTCTTAGCTCTCCTAACTATCTAACAAATTATTAGAACAGTCAACCGAGAATTCTATGAATACATAAGCCTCTTCCGATGGCCATATATAAATCCCCTAGCTAAATAATTGCGATTCTAATGCTATATGTAGGGTTTTGATGAACGTGTGTTATAGTTGTATAGCTTACGTACGAGGCAAGTTCCTAAATCTTACTTCTTTATATAAAGTAGATCTTTATCCTATCTTGTTTATTATTGTTATGCAAGTATCTAAATCTTGTCTTTCACTAAGCAAGTTTCTTTACTCAAAACTTTACTTTATGGAATAAGTTTCTTTAAATTCTAAATTTTCAATTGAGTAAGTCCTGGACTCATATCTATGTTGAGTAAGTTCTTGTTATTAATTGTTCAAGTTCATGATTTCATATTAGATGTTATCATTCTTTTAAAGCATGATTCCCATTATACAATACTTATTCGACTGTATACCTCTTTAGAATTTATTATTCAAATTGAATATCATTTATTATTGAACCTTGTTGGACTAGCAAACCCTTATTCATTCGACTAGTCCATAGTTGATGAACGTTCTAAATTCCAGAACTATTGTTGAGCTTATCCAAACCAAACTTTCTTTGGTGCAGACTCTAATGTCAAACTGAGATGAACAACCCTGTTATATATGATTAATGATGCTTTAGCGTTAAGATATTGTGCATAGTATGGAACTAAGGGCTGATCCCCCTAAGTACGAGAAGAAGAGTCCACAATCTTATGACTATTAAAGGTTTCATGTATAAATACTTGACAACCTAGGACATAGTTCAAGGTCTTATGACCCTCAGAAGTTCTTTTGATTCTTGTTATTCATTCTTGATTCAAAAGCCGAGTTTTTCTTATTTTAGAAGTCTTTGATTCACTTGCATGTTATTATATTATTGTTATATTATTATACTTGTGGGAAATCGTGTTCACTCTTGCATAATAATAACATTGCAGTTAAGAACGAAAGGTCTGATGAGCCTTCTACTAGCAAAGGCAAATGAAAGGTTAACAAGTGATGAAGACTTATTGTTTATTTGATATATTTATGTTTCAGACTTATGTTAAAGTTGTGTAAGACTTATTATTTGTTTATGCTTCCGCGTTTAAGATTTAAGGTTAGTATGACATGGGATTGATGTATTTACATTAAAATGTTGTAACCACATAAGGGGAAGATTTATTTCTGTAACGATCGAGAAATTTTGTAATTAAATTTAAATATTTATTGAAATTAAAAAATATTTTAAATAATTTATTTATGGAGATAAATAAATAATTGATGAAATTATGGTGCAATAATTTAGTTATGTATGTTTGTTAACTAAATTAATGAATGGTAATTTTATTATTTGAATATTTTTTAATGAAATAATTAAATTAAATAAATTATTTGATATTTAAGAAAAAAATTAAATAAATAAAATGATGTTTTAGTTTAATTTAATAATTAAATTAAATGTGTAATAATTTGTTAAGTATAAAAATAATTATAATGGAAATTATAATTATAATTGTGAGAACATAAATTAATTAAATAAAAGTGTGACAAGTGGAACTATATAATATAAGGATTATAAAAATAAATTTAAAAGGGGTTTTTTTTTATGTGTAGCCAAACATGGCCTTGTGGCCTTTGGCATAATATAACCGATGAAGCCTTTGGGTTTTGTACCTGATGTTTGAGACGTGTGTAGTGGTTATATTAGTCTTTTTTTACGCGTATTCTTCCTAAGGCTAAAGCACCGAGAGTTTGGAGAGGAAAGGCAAACACAGAGTGTTAGAGGAATTGAGAGAGAATTCTATGTAGTTTTGTCAAGAAGAAGGAGAAGGATTGCTAAACCTTGTTATCATCATCTTGCAAGTATAAAGGGTTAAGGTATAATCTATCCTAAATTCCAAATTCTTGCTTTGCAATATCTATTCTATGTGAATTAGAATTTTTGCTATAATAGGGTTGAGATGTTGATTATATATACATGTAATCTGATAATTGTCATACATAAGTGATGTTGAAGTAATCAAATTTGTGAAATTGGGTTTGAAGAAGAAAATTAAGGCAATAGTGTATGTATGTGTGAAAATGTCTTAGTTGAGTCCAAAAATTTATGTTCAATCCTTGATATATAAAATCTATAAATTGGTTGTAGATTGTGATAGTACATCAAGAAACGAAAACAACGTAGTTGGAATGGTGTCAATTGGTTAAGAAACAAAGATTTGGCGATTGAATTCGCCAAAAAGTTTTGAAATATGAAGAATTTGGTAAAATATAATTTTTGATCCTTAAAAGTTAATTATATATAATGTTTATCTTGGTAGAATTTTGAAGTGAATGCTTGGTGATGTGTTACTAAATTCTAGTTGTTAAGGTTTGTGAATTTTTGTGGTAATTAGGAAAGATTTGGGTTTTGTATCATAACAAGGGAAAGCTACTGTAGTTTCTGTCTGCGTACTAGCGCAGTTGCGCTAGTACCAAAGGCAAAAATGGTGCAACTGCGCTCGTTGACTTTCTGTAAGTCGCGCACCAGCACAGCTGCGCCGGTGCCAAGGCTTGGGGCAGCGCATTTGTGTCATGCCCTGAGTAGAGAACTATGATATGCATTTACTATCATACGCGTACCCGAATAAGTTGGTATAAAGATAGTAATTATCTATATGAACAATGGTTAATATAGCAAACCAAGTTTTCAAAATATAATATTTTGAATATATGATTATTTGAGTAGAAAATTTTGCATTATAGAAGGTAAGTCGATAAAAGATCAATTATGATCAGATAATGTCGCCAAGACGTAAACGAAACCAAAGGGTAGAAGAACCTGTTAACAAAGCTGGAGGACAATCAGACCCGATGCAGAATTTTGCGAATGTGGTCGTTCAAGAGATGCAGAGTGGAATGCCAGCCGCGGGAAATCAGCCAGATAATCGATTTGCGAACGTTAAAGATTTTAGGGTCATAGGATCGTCAGGATTTAGAGGGTCAACTGACCCTAGTAGAAGTAGTTATGATAGCTAGGGTAACAGAGGGGCAAAAGACAGCTTTTGCCACCTATACGATGAAAGGGGGGGCGAATTTTTGGTGGGAGTCAAATCAAGCTAGAGCCGGAGAAGGGAGTAGTGGTAGTAGGATTGGAAAAAGGAAAGGAGGACAATTCTGGGAATACCGAAATTAGGCCAAGAGGGTGAAAGAATAAGGTTGTGCAGTGTGGAAGTTGCGGAAGGAATCACTCGAGAGAGTGTCTTAAAGGTAAGTTAGTGTGTTATAAGTGTCGGCAGAAGGGACATATCTCTCCCAACTGCCCCAATCCTAGGATGAATAGAGGGTGTTTCAGGTGTGGAACAATGGAGCATAAGGTGAAGGATTATCCAAAAAGGAGAAGGGATGCATGAAGTATGATTATGGAGAAAAGTAGCGGGACGCTGGCAACAATGGGACCAACTTCAACAAACAACCCAACTAAATCAACCGCAAGAGTCTTCAGTATGACCGTTCAAGATACCGTGGCAGATGGGGATGCAACTCCAGGTATTATTCAAATCAAATTTTATTTTCTTATATATATAGTAAATTATTTTATAAAAAAATTTGAAGGAGAAAATTGAGTTCTATTAGAAATCAAATTTCTGTTTAAACATATAGATAAACTTTATGCTGAATAGTTAAAGATCGGTTCAATCAATTATGATCGAGATCTACTTGCAATGACTATGTATGATATTTTCCTTAGTGTCTATAGGTTTTAAAGCGGTGATTCCGGGGACGGAATCCTTATAAGGGAGGGTGAATGTAATAACCCAATATTTTTAATAAGAAATTTTGTGATTTAATTTTATATATATATATATATATATATATATATATATATATATATATATATATATATATATATATATAAAGGTGGAATATGTACAAAGTAAAGTGTATGTATCTATGTGATAAATAAAAATATTTATTAGATGTATATAGTTTCTTTTAGACTTATTGATCATTATAGATTATATTCTTATAATAAATTAATTTTGTAATAAAAATATTTATTATTTATTTTCCATGAAAATATGATTATGGTATACATGATATGATTATTAGGATTATTATGATATGTACTTTATTATATTGGTTAGGTTAATGATTTTAACTTAATTAATGATGGTATGTATGAAGGTTATGTCAGATATGAATTCAAAACCCTGAGTCTGGATTTCGAATAAAGGATGAGAATAATAATATAATATTATTTATATTTCAGTGAAATAAATATGCCTGATATGTGTGTAATGTTAATTTATAGATCAGCTATAGTAAAACAGTACAAACCCTAGCGTTACTGATAAATTATAGTACAGAGTCAACTATGACTGTAAGGTTTGTTAAGTTATGTGTTATGTAGTTAACGATCTTTATTATGTTTTATGTTAATTAGGTAAACCCTAATTAAAATCTAGAAACCCTAATTACTAAATTAGAACCCTAATTAATAAGTTATAAACCCTAAGTATTAATTTAGCAAGGTTAATGGCAATTAATAGCTAATTTACAAAACCTAAGTGATTAGGAAATCTAGTGTAATTAAGGAACCCTAATCAATATTTTTAGAAACAAAGATTTCCATATTTGCCCTTAATACACAATTCTAGATTTAGAGCTTAGGAAACCTTAGGGTTAAACCCTAATGATCAAACCCTAAGAGTTAAAACCTAATGGTTGTGAGAAGTTACTAAGTTGACATTCACTTTATAAGTCAAATAACCAAATTACCCTTTTTATTATTTTAATAAGGTGGAGTGTAGATCTTACCCTAATAAGGAGTTAGTGACCAACTCAAGCTAGCCATGTGGTCAAGAATTAAGCTTTAGTCATACAATCTTAGCCATCTTGCATCACAAGTACACTAGATTCAAGTATTATATATAGATTATGAGAGAGAGAATATCATATTCAAGCCTCATTTGATCACAACACTCAACCAAAACCCTCTCAACTTCAAACATTCGAAATTTTCTTGCTAGACCAGTCACTAATCAAGCCCCACTAACACTTGTAGCAGATCAGAAGCATTAGATCAAGATTTGGTTCATAGAAAGGTATAAAAATCCTAAACTTAGAAATCCTTATGATTCATGTTAATCTTTGTGTTTAGATGTTTAAAGTTGTGTAATAGGATGCTATTGAATGATATAAGTTGTTATAACTCATATCCATAACACATAGATGCTCGAAATTGATGATTTTAGAAATCTGGAAAAAGTTTAAAACGGTGGTCGGACAATGAATGTCAGAGCCTCTAGATCTTTCTATGTTAAGTGTTATGTGTGTTTTAAGTTATAGATTTGTAGTATGATGTAAGGACTTTGATCTGGAGCTTGAATCAAGCCTAGATCATGTGTAGATTAAAAGTTATTAAAGGTCAAAGTGCGTTGACCGATCATGTGAACTGTTTCTGGGCAGCCCAGATTTGTCTAGAAAATCTGACAACGTTTTTCTAAGCCTTAGATCTTGCTGTTGTTTTCTAGTTTGTCCATGTTGTTGTTTTGATGTTGTAGTCTGGCATGAGGACTACACAATCAAGTCATTAGATCACTTATATCGTAATCAGAGTGAAATATAATCAAGGTCAAACTATAGTTGACCGTCTGTTTTGTTGTATTTTTGGAAAACCCAGAAAGTTGATGAACAAGGTTTCTGACATGGTTTGACCATGCCAGATCTTGCTCATGTGATGATGTTATGATGATATGATGTAATAGAAATGTAGTCTGGCATGTATGCAACAAAATTTGACCATTAGAACACATTAAGTAAGCCTAGAACTTATAGATTCAAGGGCTCAAAGTGATACCCATGACCTATTCTTCATTTCTGGGTAACCCAGAAATGAAGAACAACCTCTGACAACACTTTCAGTAGCTTAGACCTTGATGAGCTAATATGTTATGACCATGGAACTTCTTTTATGGTTGTAGTACTACATCAGTACTAAAACATTAATACTTTAGACAGTCCCGAAACAACAAGGAACATAGATCAAATGCTAGTCAAATTACCTACCATGTACACTGAGTTTGAAGATCTGGGTTTACTGATGAACACTCAAGAACACCTATAACGACAGTTTCGCCGCTATAGGGCCCTTTAGCGAAAGTTTATTTATGGAAATTATTATTTTTATTAAATAATTATAGAAAATTAGTTTTTTATTATTAAAAATACACAATAAATTATTAAAAATTATTTTAAAGTCTAAAAATTGGTTTTTAATTATCTTGAATATATTTCATTAATATTTATTATTTTTTGGAAAATTAATGGTATTTAATTTATTTAATTATGATATACATTTTTAGTATTACATGATAGATAATGGTATCGTAATGCTTGAAACCCGAACTCAGTGCATTATGATACTTGAAACCCGAACTCAGTGCATTACGATACCATTTCTATGAGCGGAAATAATAATATTATCATAAATATCTAACTTAATTACATATCAGAGTTTTTTAAATCCTAGGTACGTGACCTTAAAACATTTCATTACATGATAGATAATAAATATAATCATCTTATTTTAGTCTAGCTATTACATAAGATAACACAAACTTATTCGGGTAGCTTTCCTATCCTTTTGCTCTTGGCAGAGCCCTCTGGCCAATCATACTTAACTAAAAACATTTAAATTAAGTAAGGATGGGCATTTAAGTGCCCAGCAAGTAATAACAATTATAAATATTAGCTGAAAAGATAAAATATTTTCTTTGTACTACCCTTCTACAACAAATCAAAAGTTGTGAAATAATCTGAACTGATAATAATAACATAACAACTCTCTATCAAATTTTTGAAACTACGTACTGACTATAAATAGGGTTAAGGTGACATACTATGAACATTATTTTTTATTTTCGCTAAGGTTTAGCAGAACTTCATCCGCAAACCGTCATAACATACGGACACGAGGGTGATATGCCCAATGTGCCCTGTATTGATCAATACTATATGCAAGAGCGATATTATCGTTCACTCTGTCCGCCTTGGGAGCATAAAAGTTTTTTCATGTTAGGGATGTTCATACTTAGTATGGAATCCGAACCAAAACAATTTGATTGGATACAAAAAAAAAAACTTTATCATATTCAACGATATTTCTAAATTTGTGTCTAGCTGGTCAAATAGCTTAGACGACTCTTTGTTATCGTTTACATACTGGGATCAATAGGTATATATATATATATATATATCAATATGTGATTAAATACATTGATTATCCAAGTGGGGACACTTGAATAACCATATTTAGAAACTAACAAACAGAATATATATATATATATATATATATATATATATATATATATATCTGAATTACCATATAGTACCATGTTGATAATCAATGATCGGATATAACATATATAACCATAGGGTTAATAACCTAGTACAATAATAATATAATTCTGAAACTCTCTTACTTATGTCCATTGCATAAAGAAAATGCAAAGGTAGGATACTTGTCTGGCCTACTACTTACAATACGCAACTTAGTTTTATCTTTTATATCATGACCTATCATTAATAAGATAATTCTATCGATTAGAATCACATATCATAACACATAGTATTGCTTATTGCAGTCAGGACATAACTTAATCACATTGGCACATATGTTTCGCAGTCATTAAATCAGAAATAAACACATATAGAGTCAAACTATCTAAGTCCATATCAATTTCAAAGACATCTCTGTGTACCGATGGCGTATCGGGTACATACCGAGTTTAAAACTCTTTTCAATACCCTTAATATTATTCTGGACAACCTAAGTATCAGTCATATTATTTTTCATAGCCTTATAATAATTTTCAAATAATTATTATAATTTATCATGAATTTTCAAACACCGGAATCATTATAAAATATTTAAATATCAAATAATTTTATTATCATTAATATTTAATTGATATTAAACTATTAATAAAACTCTTGCCAAAATATTAAAGTTAGTTATAATAACTCAGAATATTATTAAAGTACTAGTAATACCCTTAAATTATTTTTAAAATAATTCAAATTATTTTAAAAATAATTCAAATTATTTTTAAAATAATTCAAATTATTTTTAAAATAATTCAAATTATTTTTAAATAATTACAATTAATATTAAAATATTAATCTATTATCCCTCAAAATACTAAAAGCCATAAAGTATAACTTAAAAATATTTTTAATTCATTTATATCCTTTTTAAATGATTTTTAAATCAATAAAAATATTTTAAAACTATTTATTTAATATAATAATGAAATAAATTTAATATAAATAATATTAAATAATTAATATTTTTCATGAAAAATAACAAAAGTTATATTTTATAACTTAAAATATTTTTATAATCTTTAAATCATATTTATATAATTTTTAAATCATTAATTCTATTTTTCATAGTTTATTTAATACATTTATTAAATAACGTAAATATCATTAATATTATTTAATTAATGAAATTCATCGCAAAATATTAAAAATAACTTAAAATATTTTCTTATAACATAATATAATTTTAAATGATTTTTAAGTATTAAAATAATTTTAAGTAATTTATTTAATAAAATAATTAAATAAATTAAATAGCATTAATATTCCAAAAATAATAAATATTAATGAAATATATTCAAAATAATTAAAAACCTATTTTTCAACTTTAAAATAATTTTTAGAAATTTATTTTATATTTTTAAAAATTAAAAACTAATTTTCTATAATTATTTAATAAAAATAATAATTTCCATAAATAAATTATCGCTAAAGGGCCCCTATAGCGACGGAACTGTCGCTATAGGTGTTCTTGAGTGTTCATCAGTAAACCCAGATCTTCAAACTCAGTGTTAGTTTGACTAGCATTTGATCTATGTTCCTTGTTGTTTCGGGGCTGTCTAAAATATTAATGTTGTAGTGCTGATGTAGTACTACAACCCTAAACAAGTTCCATAGTCATAACATATCAGCTCATCAAGATCTAAGCTACAGAAAGTGTTGTCAGAGGCTGTTCTTCATTTCTGGGTTACCCAGAAATGAAGAACAGCTTATGGGTCTCACTTTGAGCCCTTGAATCTATAACTTCCAGGCTTACTTAATGTGTTCTAATGGTCAAATCTTGTAGCATATATGTCAGAATACATTTCTATTACATCATATCATCATAACATCATCACATGAGCAAGATTTGGCATGGTCAAACCATGTCAGAAACCTTGTTCATCAACTTTCTGGGTTTTCCAAAAACACAACAAAACAGACGGTCAACTATAATTTGACCTTGAATATCTTTCACTCTGATTACGATATAAGTGATCTAATGACTTGATTATGTAGTCATTATGTCAGACTACAACAACAAAACAACAATATGGACAAACTAGCAAACAACAGCAAGATCTAAGGCTTAGAAAAACGTTGTCAAATTTTTTGGGCAAATCTGGGCTGCCCAGCAACAGTTTCATGTGATCGGTCAACGCACTTTGACCTTTAATAACTTTCAATATATATAATCTGGGCTTGATTCAAGTACCAGATCAAAGCCCTTACATCATACTACAAATCTATAACTTAAAACACACATAACACTTAACATAGAAAGATCTAGAGGCTCTGACATTCATTGTCAGACCACAGTTTTAAACTTTTTTTAGATTTCTAAAATCATCAATTTCGAGCATCTATGTGTCATGGATCTGAGTTATAACAACCCAGATCACTCAATAACATCCTATTACACAACTTTAAACATCTAAACACAAAGATTAACATGAATAATAAGGATTTCTAGGTTTAGGGTTTTTATACCTTTCTATGAACCAAATCTTGATCTAATGCTTCTGATTTGCTACAAGTGTTAGTGGGGCTTGATTAGTGACTGGTCTAGCAAGAAAATTTCAGATGTTTGAAGTTGAGAGGGTTTTGGTTGAGTGTTGTGATCAAATGAGGCTTGAATATGACATTCTATCTCTCATAATCTATATATAATATGTTGTAATGTTATGGCTGATCAGATCTTGAATGATTAAAGCTTATTACTAGACCACATGGCTAGTTAGAGTTGGTCACCAACTCCTTACTAGGGCTAGATCTACACTCCACCTTATTAAAGTAATCAAAAGGATAGTTTGGACATTTGACTTATAAATTGCATGGCAACTTGGTAACTTCTCACACCCATTAGGTTTTATCCTTTAAGGTTTGACCCTTAGGGTTTAACCCTAGGATTCTATAAGCTCTAATCTAAAATTGTATATTAAGCGCAGATATGGAAATCTTAGTTTCTAAAATGTTGATTAGGGTTCCCTAATTACACTAGTTTTCCTAATCACCTAGGTTGTGTAAATTAGCCATTATATAATATTAATTACTATTAACCTTGCTAAATTAATACTTAGGGTTTATAACTTAGCAATTAGGGTTCTAATTTAGTAATTAGGATTTCTAAATATCAATTAGGGTTTACCTAATTAGCATTAACATATAAAGGTCATTAATTACATAACACCTAACTTAACGAATATTACAGTCATATTTGACTCTGTACTATAGTTTATCAGTAATGCTAGGGTTTGTACTGTTTTACTATACTGTTCCGCACATTAACATTACACATATATCTGGCATATCTATATCACTGAAATATAAATAATATTATATTATTATTCTCATCCTTTATTCAAAATTCAGACTTAGGGTTTTGAATTCATATCTGACATAACCTTCATGCAAACCATCATTAATTAAGTTAAAATAATAAACCTAACCAATATAATAAAATACATATCAAAAGAATCCTAATAATCATATCATATATACCATAATCATATTTTCATGGAAAATAATTAATAAATATTTTTATTACAAAATTAATTTATTATAAGAATATAATCTATAATGATCAATAAGTCTAAAAAGAAATTATTTACATCTAATAAATAAATTTATTTATCACATAGATACATATACTTTACTTTGCACATATTCCCACCTTTATTTAAAAAAATAAATCGTAAAAATTCTTATTGAAAATATTGGGTTATTACATTCACCCTCCCTTATAAGGATTCCGTCCCCGGAATCACCGCTTTAAAACCTATAGACACTAGGGCAAATAACATACATAATCACTTCAGGTAGATCCCGATCAGATTCGATTGGACTGATCTTTAACTATTAAGCACAAAGTTTATCTATCTGCTTAAACAGAAATTTAATTTCTAATAGAACTCAAATTCCTCTTTCAAAATTTATTTATAAAATAATTTACTATATATTTACGAAAATCATATATAAGAAAATATAATTGTCTTGAATAATACCTGGAGTCTCATCCCTATCTACCACGGTATCTTGAACGGTCATATTGAAGGATCTTGCGGTTGATTCTGCTTGATTATTTGTTGAAGTTGGTCCCATTGTCGCTAGTGTCCCGCTACTTTTCTCTGTAATCATACTTCCTGCATCCCTTCTCCTTTTCGGACAGTCCTTCACCTTATGCTCCGTTGATCCACACCTGAAACACCCTCTATTCATCCTAAGATTGGGGTAGTTGGGAGAGATATGTCCATTCTGCCCACACTTATAACACATTAACTTACCTTTAAGACACTCTCCCGAGTGATTCCTTCCGCAATTTCTACACTGCACAACCTTATTTTTTTCCCCTCCTGTCCTAATTTCGGTATTCGCAGAATTATCTCCTTTCCTTTTTCCAGTCCTACTACCACTACTTCCTTCTCCGGCTCTAGCTTGATTTGACTCCCACAAAAAATTTGCTCCTCCTTTCATCATATAGATGGCAAAAGCCGTCTTTTGTCCCTCTGTTACCCTAGCTATTACAACTACTTCTACAAGGTCAGTTGACCATCTAAATCCTGACGGTCCTTTGGCTTTAAAATCTTTAAGGTTCGCAAATCGATTGTCAGGCAGATTTCCTGCGGCTAGCATTCCATTCTGCATATCTTGAGCGACCACATTCATAAAATTATGCATCGGGTCTGGTTGTCCTCCAGCTTTGTTGACAGGTTCTTCTACCCTTTGGTTTTGTTTACGTCTTGGTGGCATTATCTGATCATAATTGATCTTTTATCAACTTACCTTCTATAACGCGAAATTTTCTACTCAAATAATCACAAATTCAAAATATTATATTTTGAAAACTTGGTTACTATATTAATTAGTGTTCAGATAAATAATTACTATCTTTATACCAACTTATTTCATTAATCCAACATAGATTTATATTCATAGCGCTTGACATACCATAACACATACTGCTTTAAACATCAGTTATCCCCTTATGACTCAAAAGTCGGTATTCGCTGCCATAACTCATACAAAAGTTAAGAATAATACATTATACCTTCATATCTATCATATACGCATCATATAATAATACATATTCAAGTAAAACTAATACTACTTATTTCTTATGCCTTCACTACGGATCAATTACTTAGTATTCTATATATTTCCATTATCCTCAATAATCCATTCACACTTAACTATACCTAGTTCGTCAAACTTTACTACACATTATGAGTTTAAGAACTCACCACAGATATATGAGTTTAAGAACTCAAACTTGTCCTTATATTCTTTAACTTTACTCTACTTATCAGTTATACTATCGTTTATGGGTTCGATACTACATTTTTCAAGTATAATCACCACATCAGGCTTTCTTTCAATGTAAGCCTCTATTTCAGCTATCAGCTTTGATATTGGCTTGGTTATGAAGGTTGACTCCTTCTTTACGATATGAGGGTATCCTAATCCTTTTCTATCTGACATCTACACATAAATTATCCTGATTAACATATAATATATACACACAACAATTAATGGTTTTATTTAAGTTATCTTTTATTTTTGGTTGACGATGAATTTATTCGATTCATCTTCTTTTAAACTCTATGTGAGTTGTTTTTAATTTCAACATTTTCCTCTGCTCTAAGGTTATAGCCTAAGGTCTATCCCCACCTAAGGATTTTAACCCTAAAGCTCTGATACCAAACTTTAACGCCCCCAAATTCAGATACTTGAAACCCAAACTCAGTGCATTACGATACCATTTCTATGAGCGAAAATAATAATATTGTCATAAATATCTAACTTAATTACAAATCAGAGTTTTCTAAATCCCAGGTACGCGACCTTAAAACATTTCATTACATGATAGATAATAAATATAATCATCTTATTTAAGTCTAGCTATTACATAAGATAACACAAACTTATTCGGGTAGCTTTCCTTTCCTTTTGTTCTTGGCAGAGCCCTCTGGCCGATCATACTTAACTGAAAACATTTAAATTAAGCAAGGATGAGCATTTAAGTGCCCAGTAAGTAATAACAATTATAAATATTAGCTGAAAGGCTTAAATGTTTTCTTTGTACTACCCTTCTACAACAAATTAAAAGTTATGAAGTAATCTGAACCGATAATAATAACATAACAACTCTCTATCAAATTTTTGAAACTACGTACTGACTATAAATAGGGTTAAGGTGACAAACTATGAACATTGTTTTTCATTTTTGCTAAGGTTTAGTAGAACTTCATCCGCAAATCGTCATAACTTACGGACACGAGGGTGATCTGCCCAATGTGCCTTGTATTGATCAATACTACATGCAAGAACGATATTATCGTTCACTTTGTCCGCCTTGGGCACATAAAAGTTTTCACATGTTCGGGATGTTCATACTTAGTCTGGAATCTGAACCAAAATAATTTAATTGGTTACAAAAAAAAACTTTATCATATTCAACGTTATTTCTAAAGCTGTGTCTAGCTGGTCAAATAGCTTAGATGACTCTTTGTTATCGTATACATAATGGGATCAATAGGTATGTGTGTGTGTGTGTGTGTATATATATATATATATATATATCGACATGGGATTAAATACATTGATTATCCAAGTGGGGACACTTGAATAACCATATTTAGAAATTAACGAATAGAATATATATATCTGAATTATCATATAGTACCATGTTGATAATCAATGATCGGATATAACATATATAACAATAGGGTTAATAATCTAGTACAATAATAATATAATTCTGAAACTCTCTTACTTATGTCCATTGCATAAAGGAAATGCAAAGGTATGATACTTGTCTGGCCTACTGCTTACAATACGCAACTTAGTTTTATCTTTTATATCATGACCTATCATTAATAAGATAATTCTATCGATTAGAATCACATATCATAACACATAGTATTACTTATTGCAGTTAGGACATAACTTAATCACATTGGCACATATGTTTCGCAGTCATTAAATCACAAATAAACACATATAGAGTCAAACTATCTAAGTCCATATCAATTTCAAAGACATGTCGGTGTACCTATGGCGTATCGGGTACATACCGAGTTTAAAACTCTATTCAATATCTTAATATTATTCTGGACAACCTAAGTATCAGTCATATTATTTTTCATAGCCTTATAATAATTTTCAAATAATTATTATAATATATCATGAATTTTCAAACACCGAAATAATTATAAAATGATTTAAATATCAAATAATTCTATTATCATTAATATTTAATTGTCATTAAACTATTAATGAAACTCTTGCCAAAATATTAAAGTTAGTTATAATAACTCAGAATATTATTAAAGTACTAATAATAACCTTAATTGATTTTTAAAATAATTAAAATCATTTTTAAATAATTACCATTAATATTAAAATATTAATCTATTATCCCTCAAAATACTAAAAGTCATTAAGTATAACTTAAAAATATTTTTAAGTCATTTATATCCTTTTTAAATAATTTTTAAATCAATAAAACCATTTTTAAACTATTTATTAAATATAATAATTAAATAAATTTAATATCAATAATATTAATTAATTAATATTTTTCATGACAAAATATCAAAAGTTATATTTTATAACTTAAAATATTTTTATAACCTTTAAGTCATATTTATATAATTTTTAAATCATTAATTCTATTTTTCATAATTTATTTAATATATTTATTAAATAAATTAAATGTCAATAATATTATTTAATTAAAGAAATTCATCGCAAAATATTAAAAATAACTTAAAATATTTTCTTATAACCTAATATAATTTTAAATGATTTTTCAAGTATTAAAATCATTTTTAAGTAATTTATTTAATATAATAATTAAATAAATTAAATACCATTAATATTCCAAAAATATTAAATATTAATGAAATATATTCAAAATAATTAAAAACCTATTTTTAGACTTTAAATAATTTTTAGGAATTTATTTTGTATTTTTAATAATTAAAAACTAATTTTCTATAATTATTTAATAAAGATAAAAATTTCCATAAATAAACTGTCGCTAAAGAGCCCTATAGCGACGAAACTATCGTTATAGGTGTTCTTGAGTGTTCATCAGTAAACCCAGATCTTCAAACTAAGTGTACATGGTTGGTAGTTTGACTAGCATTTGATCTATGTTCCTTGTTGTTTCGGGGCTGTCTAAAGTATTAATGTTGTTGTACTGATGTAGTACTACAACCCTAAACAAGTTCCATGGTCATAACATATTAGCTCATCAAGATCTAAGCTACAGAAAGTATTGTCAGAAGTTGTTCTTCATTTTTGGGTTACCCAGAAATTAAGAACAGTTCATGGGTCTCACTTTGAGCCCTTGAATCAATAAGTTCCAGGCTTACTTAATGTGTTCTAATGGTCAAATCTTGTAGCATACATGTCAGAATACATTTCTATTACATCATTTCATCATAACATCATCACATGAGCAAGATCTGGCATAGTCAAACCATGTCAGAAACCTTGTTCATCAACTTTCTGGGTTTTCTAAAAATACAACAAAACAGATGGTCAACTATAGTTTGACCTTGATTATCTTTCACTCTGATTACGATATAAGTGATCTAATGACTTGATTGTGTAGTCCTCATGTCAAACTACAACATCAAAACAACAATATGGACAAACTAGCAAACAACAGCAAGATCTAAGGCTTAGAAAAACGTTGTCAGATTTTCTAGGCAAATCTGGGCTGCCCAGAAACAGTTTCACGTGATCAGTCAACGCACTTTGACCTTTAATAACTTTCTATCTATACATGATCTAGGCTTGATTCAAGTTCCAGATCAAAGCCCTTACATCATACTATAAATCTATAACTTAAAACACACATAACACTTAACACCGAAAGATCTAGAGGCTCTGGCATTCATTGTCAGACCACAGGTTTAAACTTTTTTTAGATTTTTAAAATCATCAATTTCGAGCATCTATGTTTTATGGATCTGAGTTATAACAACCCAGATCACTCAATAACATCCTACTACATAACTTTAAACATCTAAACACAAAGATTAACATGAATCATAAGGATTTCTAGGTTTAGGGTTTTTATACCTTTCTATGAACCAAATCTTGATATAATGCTTCTGATTTGCTACAAGTGTTAGTGGGGCTTGATTAGTGACTGGTCTAGCAATAAAATTTTAAATGTTTGAAGTTTAGAGGGTTTTGGTTGAGTGGTGTGATCAAATAAGGCTTGAATATGACATTCTCTCTCTCATAATCTATATATAATATGTTGTAATGTTATGGCTGATCAGATCTTGAATGATTAAAGCTTATTACTAGACAACATGGCTAGCTAGAGTTGGTCACCAACTCCTTACTAGGGCTAGATCTACACTCCATCTTATTAAAGTAATCAAAAGGATAGTTTGGACATTTGACTTATAAAGTGCATGGAAACTTGGTAACTTCTCACATCCATTAGGTTTTAACCCTTAAGGTTTGACCCTTAGGGTTTAACCCTAGGATTCCATAAGCTCTAAATCTAGAATTGTGTATTAAGGGCAAATATGGAAATCTTAGTTTCTAAAATGTTGATTAGGGTTCCCTAATTACACTAGGTTTCCTAATCACCTAGGTTGTCTAAATTAGCCATTATATAATATTAATTACTATTAACCTTGCTAAATTAGTACTTAGGGTTTATAACTTAGGAATTAGGGTTCTAATTTAGTAATTAGGGTTTCTAAATATCAATTAGGGTTTACCTAATTAGCATTAACATATAAAGGTCATTAATTACATAACACCTAACTTAACAAACATTACAGTCATATTTGACTCTGTACTATAGTTTATCAGTAATGCTAGGGTTTGTACTGTTTTACTATACTGTTCCACACATTAACATTACACACATATCTGTCATATCTATATCACTGAAATATAAATAATATTATATTATTATTCTCATCCTTTATTCAAAATTCAGACTTAAGGTTTTGAATTCATATCTGACATAACCTTCATGCATACCATCATTAATTAAGTTAAAATAATTAACCTAACCAATATAATAAAATACATATCATAAGAATCCTAATAATCATATCATATATACCATAATCATGTAATGAAAATAATTACTATCTTTATACGGGATAAAGATTGTGTCAGATATATCTTTATTATTTATTTTCCATGAATTATGATTGAACAAGAATATGATAGAGATACCAATCAGGATACGCGTATCATGTGTATATATACAATTTATTATGCGTACGGGTTTCAATTACTATCTTTATTATTTATTTTCCATGAAAATATGATTATTGTATATATGATATGGATATTATGATATGTATTTATTATATCAATTAGGTTAATTATTTTAACTTAATTAATAATGGCATCTATAAAGGTTGTGTCAGATTTGAATTCAAAACCATAAGTCTGGATTTTGAATAAGGAATGAGAATAATTATATAATCTTATTTATATTTCAGTCATGTAAACATGTCTTATATGTGTGTAATGTTAATGTGTGGAACAGTTATAGTAGAACAGTATAAAATCATTGCATGACTGATAAACTATAGTACAAAGTCAAATATGACTGTAATGTTTGTTAAATTATGTGTTATGTAATTAATAACCATTATCATGTTTAATGTTAATTAGGTAAACCCTAGCTAATGTTTAAAAACCCTAATTACTAATTTAGCAAGCTTGTGATTAGTACTTTATAAAGTCTACTTTACAAGTGTAAAGTGATTGGGAAACCTAATTTAATTAAGGAACCCTAATTCACCTTTTTAGAAACTAAGATTCCTATTTTGCCCCTAACACACAATTCTAGATTTAGAGCTTTGGAAACCTTAGGGTTAAACCCTAAGGGTTAAACCCTAGAAGGTAGAAAGGAATTGACAACTTTGCCACTAAAAGTAAACACCAAATGACAAAATTGCCCTTCTTGCATTATTTAATAGATAACTTGTATAGGTTGCCATAACTTTAGTTGGTAAGCCAACTCAACATAGCCATGTGGTCTAGTAGTAGCTTTTAATCAATAAGCATTATCAACCCTAACCATTTCATCAAGTTATATATAGATTGAGAGAGAGAAAAGTTCATAATTTTGTCCCAATTGCTCACACATACACCACCAAGCTTCTCTCTCTCTCTAACCCATGAATTGTTTGAGCATTTCAGTCCCATATGCAAGCCCCACATTTACCACTAACAGATCAGAAGGTCGGAATCAAAAATCAAAGCTTAAAGGTATAAACCCTAGCTTTGATTTCTGTCCAATTTTCTGTTGTTTGATGTTTGAAATTTTTGTTAAAATATGTTGGTTATTGTGTCTAATGATGATCTAGGTTGCTAGATGTTGAATCCATAACATCTAGAGGCTTGGATTTGGGTTTTTGCAAAATCTGGAAAAAAAGTTAAACTGTGGTCTGACAACAAATGTCAGTGGCCACAGATCTTTGGTCGATTATGATTTTTGTTGTTTTTAATTTGTTATGTGTAACTTATAATTTAGTATTTAATCTAAAAAAAGAATCAGAGTCATTTGATGTCTAGTTTGAAAGTTATTCGTAGTCAAAGATCGTTGACCGACCATGATTGAAGGAAATCTGGGCAGTAAAGAACATGCCCAGATCGTTCTGACAGGAAGTTTAAAGGCACGTACTTTAAGATTATGCCTTAAAATCTCCTAAACGTCAAGTAGGCTGACTTCAGTGCCCGGTCAAAGTAGGCAAAAAGATCATGATGGTTGTTTTCTGGGCAAACCCTGAAAATATTTGAATGATTTTCTGACATAGTTTGACCGTCGTGTATCTGCTTTATCTGTTGATGTTATGACAAGGTTATGTAATAGATCTATAGCCGTATGTGTTGGCAATAAGCTGGAATTGATAGATCGCAAAAACATTTCATGTGTTGCAAGTTATAAAGATCATAAGTTGCCTACTCGGACTGTTCTTCATTTCTAGGAAACCCAGAAATGAAGAACAACATCTGACAAGGTTTTCTGAAGCCTAGATCTCTTTGGTTTCTTATGTTTTGAACCTGTTGATGGCTGTATTGTGTAGTATTACACGAGTACTACAAGATCTGAGCTTTATATTAGACAGAAAGAAACTAGAAAGAACATTAAGCTCGGTCAAAGTAGCTAGCCCAGTTTCTGACAAGGAATTCTAGATTTGCATGAAGAACACGAAGAACACCTATAACGACGGTGGTCTTTAGCAACAGATTATTTATAAAAATTATATTTTTATTAAATAATTATAGACAATTAGTTTTTAATTATGAAAAATACAAAATAAATTATTAAAAATTATTTTAAGGTCTGAAAATTTGTTTTTAATTATATTTCATAAATATTTAATATTTTTGAGATTTTAAAAATATTTAATTTATTTAATTATTACATTAAATAAATTATTTAAAAATGATTTTAATACTTGAAAAATTATTTAAAATTATATAATGATATAAGAAAATATTTGAAGTTATTTTTAAGGACTTTTAATATTTTGTGATGAATTTCACTAATTAATTATTATTAATGATATTAAAGTTGTTTAATAATTTTATAAAATAATTTATTCTAAAAATGATTTTATTATTTTAAAAATCATTTTAAATGAAAATAAAGTGTTTAAAGATATTTTAAGTTATAAAATATAACTTTTAATATTTAAAGAATAATTTCTTTAATAATTGAATATTAATGATATTTATTTAATGTTAATGATATTAAATTTATTTAATAATTATATTAAATAAATGGTTTAAAATGATTTTATTAATTTAAAAACTATTTAAAAAAAGATATAAATGAATTAAAAATATTTTAAGTTATAATTAATGACTTTTAATGTTTGGATGAATAGTATATTAATATTTTAATATTAATGGTAATTATTTAAAAATGATTTAAAATGTTTTAAAAAATCATTTAAGGGTAATATAATTGTTTTGAAAATATTTTAAGTTATTATAAATAACTTCAATATTTTGGCAATGGTTTCATTAATACTTTAATGTTATTTAAATATTAATGATAATAGAATTGTTTAATATTTGAATCATATAATAGTGATTCCAGTGTTTGAAAATTCATGATAAATTATATTAAATGTTTATTAAGTCATTTAAAAGAATATGACTGATACTTACGGATATTGAGATACAGATTAGAGTTTTAAACTCGATAATTTCCCGATTAAGCTGTCAGTACACTGACATGTTTCAGGAGTTGATCTGGACTTAGATATTTTGATTGTATTAATATTTTTTTGTGATCCATTACCTGTTGAATATGTGTGACAATGTGATTAGGTTATGTTCTAACTACAATATGCAGTACTATGTGTTATAATATTTTATTCTAATCATTAAAACAATCTTATAAATGATAGGTTGTTGAATTAAGTATAGAACTAAGTTGTGTAAGCAGCAGACCAGACAAGTTTCCTATACTTACTCCATTTATTATTGAGCAAGTATCCTACCTTTGCATTTCCTTTATACAATGGACAGAAGTAAGAGAGTTTCAGAATTATATTATTATTGTACTAGATTATTAACCCTGTTATTATATATGTTATATCCGATCATTGATTATCAACATGGTACTATATGGTAATTCAGATATATATATTATGTTCGTTTGTTTCTAAATATGGTTATTCAAGTGTCCCCACTTGGATAATCATTGTATTTTATCACATGTTGATATATATATATATATATATATATATATATATATATATATATATATATATATATATATATATATATATATATATATATATACCTATTGATCCCGGTATGTATAAGATAACAAAGAGTCGTCTAAGTTATTTGACCAGCTAGACACAGATTTAGAAATATCGTTGAATATGATAAAGCTTTTTTTTGTATTCAATCAAATTGCTTTGCTTCGGATTCCAGACTAAGTATGAACATCCCGAATATGGGAAAACTTTTATGTGCCCAAGGCGGACAGAGTGAACGATAATATCGTTCTTGCATTAGTATTGATCAATACAAAGCATAACGGGCTGATCACCCCCCGTGCCTGTAAGTTATGACGGTTTACAGATGAAGTTCTGTTAGACCTTTTTGAGAATTGAGAACAATGTTCATAGTATGTCACCTTAACCCTATTTATAGTCAGTACGTAGTTTCAAAAATTTGATAGAGAGTTGTTATTTTATTATTATCGGTTCAGATTTCTTCACAAACTTTTGATTTGTTGTAGAAGAGTAGTACAAAGAAAACATTTAATCTTTTCAGCTAATATTTATAATTATTATTACTTGTTGGTTACTCAAATGTTCATCCTTGCTTAAATTAAATGTTTTCAGCTAAGTGTGAACAACCAAAAAGTTCATGCAGAAACAAAGGAAAAGGAAAGCAAACAGAATAAGATTTATGGTATTCTATGTAATAGTATAACCTTATTAAGACTTTGATAACTATTAAGTATCATGTAATGAATGTTTAAAGGTCGCGTACCTGGGATTCAGACTCTGATATGAAAATTAAGTTTAATATTTATATTATTGTTATTGTTATTAGTATTATTCGACTCATAGAAATGGTGTCGTGAAGCACTGAATTCGGGACTCAGTGCATTACGATACCATTTCTATGATCAGAAATAATAATATTGTCACAAATATCTAACTTAATTACATATCAGAGTTTTCTAAATCCCAGGTACGCGACCTTAAAACATTTCATTACATGATAGATAATAAATATAATCATCTTATTTAAGTCTAGCTATTACATAAGATAACACAAACTTATTCGGGTAGCTTTCCTTTCCTTTTTGTTCTTGGCAGAGCCCTCTGGCCGATCATACTTAACTGAAAATATTTAAAATAAGCATGGATGAGCATTTGAGTGCCCAGCAAGTAATAACAATTATAAATATTAGCTGAAAGGATTAAATGTTTTCTTTGTACTACCCTTATACAACAAATTAAAAGTTGTGAAGTAATCTGAACCGATAATAATAACATAACAACTCTCTATCAAATTTTTGAAAATACGTGCTGACTATAAATAGGGTTAAGGTGACATACTATGAACATTATTTTTCATTTTTGCTAAGGTTTAGCAGAACTTCATCCACAAATCGTCATAACTTACGGACATGAGGGTTATCTGCCCAATGTGCCATGTATTGATCAATACTACATGCAAGAACGATATTATCGTTCACTTTGTCCGCCTTGGGCGCATAAAAGTTTTCCCATGTTCGGGATGTTCATACTTAGTCTGGAATCCGAACCAAAACAATTTAATTGGATAAAAAAAAACTTGATCATATTCAACGATATTTCTAAAGCTGTGTCTAGCTGGTCAAATAGCTTAGACGACTCTTTGTTATCGTATGCATGATGGGATCAATAGGTATATATATATATATATATATATATATATATATATCAACATGTGATTAAATACATTGATAATCCAAGTGGGGACACTTGAATAACCATATTTAGAAACTAACGAACATAATATATATATATATATATATATATATATATATATATATATATATATATATATATATATATATATATATATATATATATGAATTACCATATAGTACCATGTTGATAATCAATGATCGGATATAACATATATAACAATATGGTTAATAATCTAGTACAATAATAAAATAATTCTGAAACTCTCTTACTTCTGTCCATTGCATAAAGAAAATGCAAAGGTAGGATACTTGCATGGTCTGTTGCTTACAATACGCAACTTAGTTTTATCTTTTATATCATGACCTATCATTAATAAGATCATTCTATCGATTAAAATCACATATCATAACACATAGTACTGCTTATTGCAGTCAGCACATAACCTAATCACATTGGCACAAATGTTTCACAGTTATTAAATCACAAATAAACATATATGCAGTCAAACTATCTATGTCCATATCAATTTCAAAGAAATGTCGGTGTACCGACGGCGTATCGGGTACATACCGAGTTTAAAACTCTATTCAATACCCTTAATATTATTCTGGATAACCTAAGTATCAGTCATATTATTTTCCATAGCCTTGTAATAATTTTCAAATAATTATTATAATTTATCATGAATTTTCAAACACCGAATCATTATAAAATAGTTTAAATATCAAATAATTCTATTATCATTAATATTTAATTGATATTAAACTATTAATGAAACTCTTGCCAAAATATTAAAGTTATTTATAATAACCTAGAATATTTTTAAAGCATTAATATTACCCTTAAATGATTTTTAAAATATTAAATTACTTTTTTAAATAATTACCATTAATATTAAAATATTAATTTACTATTCCTCAAAATATTAAAAGTCATTAAGTATAACTTCAAAATATTTTTAATTCATTTATATCCTTTTTAAATGATTTTTAAATAAATAAAATCATTTCTTGAAATTATTTATTTAATATAATTATTAAATAAATTCAATATCATTCAATATTAAATTAATATCATTAATATTAAATTATTAATAAAATTATCCTTTAAATATTAAAAGTTATATTTTATAACTTAAAATATCTTTAAACACTTTATTTTCATTTAAAATAATTTTTACAATATTAAAATCATTTTGAACTAATTTATTTAATATAATTATTAAATAACTTTAACATCATTAATATTAAAATATTAATATTTTTCAAGACATAATATCATAAGTTATATTTTATAACTTAAAATATTTTTATAACCTTTAAATTATTATTTATATAATTTTTAAATCATTAATTCTATTTTTCATAATTTATTTAATACTTTTATTAAATAACTTAATTATCATTAATATTTATCTATTAACGAAATTTATCACAAAATATTAAAAATAACTTAAAATATTTTCTTATAACATAATATAATTTTAAATAAGTTTTCAAGTATTAAAATCATTTTTAAGTAATTTATTTAATATCATAATTAAATAAATTAAATACCATTAATATTCCAAAAATAATAAATATTAATGAAATATAGTTCAAGATAATTAAAACCCTATTTTTAGACTTTAAAATAATTTTTAATAATTTATTGTGTATTTTTAATAATAAAAAACTAATTTTCTATAATTATTTAATAAAAATAATAATTTCCATAAATAAACTGTCGCTAAAGGGCCCTATAGCGGCAAAACTGTCACTATAGGTGTTCTTGAGCGTTCATCAGTAAACCTAGATCTTCAAACTCAGTGTACATGGTAGGTAGTTTGATTAGCATTTGATCTATGTTCCTTTTTGTTTCGGGGTTGTCTAAAGTATTAATGTTGTAGTACTGATGTAGTACTACAACCCTAAACAAGTTCCATGGTCATAACATATCAGCTCATAAAGATCTAAGCTACAAAAAGTGTTGTCAGAAGCTGTTCTTCATTTCTGGGTTACCCAAAAAGGAAGAACAGTTCATGGGTCTCACTTTGAGCCCTTGAATCTATATGTTCCAGGCTTACTTAATGTGTTTTAATGGTCAAATCTTGTAGCATACATGTCAGACTACATTTCTATTACATCATATCATCATAACATCATCACATAAGCAAGATCTGGCATGGTCAAACCATGTCAGAAACCTTGTTCATCAACTTTCTAGGGGTTTTCCAGAAATACAACAAAATAGACGGTCAACTATAGTTTGACCTTGATTATCTTTCACTATGATTACGATATAAGTGATCTAATGACTTGATTGTGTAGTCCTCATGTCAGACTATAACATCAAAACAACAATATGGACAAACTAGCCAAACAACAGCAAGATCTAAGGCTTAGAAAAACGTTGTCAGATTTTCTGGGCAAATCTGGGCTGCCTAGAAATAGTTTCATGTGATCGGTCAACGTACTTTGACCATTAATAACTTTCAATCTATATATGATCTGAGCTTAATTCAAGTTTCAGATCAAAGCCCTTACATCATACTACAAATCTATAACTTAAAACACACATAACACTTAACACAGAAAGATCTAGAGGCTCTGACATTCATTGTCAGACCAAAGTTTTAAACTTTTTTCAGATTTATAAAATCATCAATTTCGAGCATCTATGTATTATGGATCGGAGTTATAACAACTCAGATCACTCAATAACATCCTATTACATAACTTTAAGCATCTAAACACAAAGATTAACATTAATAATAAGGATTTCTAGGTTTAGGGTTTTTATACCTTTCTATGAACCAAATCTTGATCTAATGCTTATGATCTGCTACAAGTGTTAGTGGGGCTTGATTAGTGACTGGTCTAGTAAGAAAATTTTGGATGTTTGAAGTCGAGAGGGTTTTGGTTGAGTGTTGTGATCAAATGAGGCTTGAATATGACATTCCTTCTCTAATAATCTATATATAATACTTGAGTCTAGTGTACTAGTGATGCAAGATGGCTGAGATTGAATGATTAAAGCTTACTTCTAGACCACATGGCTAGCTAGAGTTGGTCACCAACTCCTTACTAGGTTAGATCTACACTCCACCTTATTAAAATAATAAAAAGGGCAATTTGGTGATTTGACTTATAAAGTGAATGGCAACTTGGTAACTTCTCACAACTATTAGGTTTTAACCATTGGGGTTTGACCCTTAGGGTTTAACCCTAAGGTTTCCTAAGCTCTAAATCTAAGATTGTGTATTAAGGGCAAATATGGAAATCTTAGTTTCTAAAAATATTGATTAGGGTTCTTTAATTACACTAGGTTTCCTAATCACTTAGGTTTTGTAAATTTGCTTATTAATTACCATTAACCTTGATAAATTAATACTTAGGGTTTATAACTTATCAATTAGGGTTCTAATTTAGTAATTAGGGTTTCTAGATATTAATTAGGGTTTACCTAATTAACATAAAACATAATAAAGATCGTTAACTACATAACACATAACTTAACAAACCTTACAGTCATAGTTGACATTGTACTATAGTTTATCAGTAACGCTAGGGTTTGTACTATTTTACTATAACTGATCTATAAATGAACATTACACACATATCAGGTATATTTATATCCCTGAAATATAAATAATATTATATTATTATTCTCATACTTTATTCAAAATCTAGACTCAGGGTTTTAAATTCATATCTGACATAACCTTCATACATACCATCTTTAATTAAGTTAAAATCATTAACCTAACCAATATAATAAAGTACATATCATAATAATCCTAATAATCATATTTTCATGAAAAGTAAATAATAAATATTTTTATAACAAAATTAATTTATTATAAGAATAGAATCTATAATGATCAATAAGTCTAAAAGAAACTATTTACATCTAACAAATATTTTTATTTATCACATAGATACATACACTTTATTTTGCACATATTCCCACCTTTATATATTTATATATATAATTTAAATCACAAAATTTCTTATTGAAAATATTGGGTTATTACATTCACCCTCCCTTATAAGGATTCCATCCCCGAAATCAACGCTTTAAAACCTATAGACACTAAGGAAAATAGCATACACAGTCATTGCAAGTTGATATCGATCATAATTGATCGAACCGATCTTTAACTATTCAGCATAAAGTTTATCTATTTGCTTAAACAAAAATTTGATTTCTAATAGAACTCAATTTCCTCCTTCAAATTTTTTTTATAAAATAATTTACTATATATATATATATATATATATACGAACATCATATATAAGAAAATAAAATTTGATTCGAATAATTCCCGGAGTTGCATCCCCATCTGCCACGGTATCTTGAACGGTCATACTGAAGACTCTTGCGGTTGATTGATTTGGGTTGTTTGATGAAGTTGGTCCCGTTGTCGCCAGCGTCCCGCTACTTTTCTCCGTAATCATACTTCATGCATCCTTCTCCTTTTCAGACAATCCTTCACCTTATGCTCCATTGATCCACACCTAAAACACCCTCTATTCATCCTAGGATTGGGGAAGTTGGGAAAGATATATCCCTTCTGTCCATACTTATAACACACTAACTTACCTTTAAGACACTCTCTCAAGTGATTCCTTCCGCAACTTCCACCCTGCACAACCTTATTCTTTTCTTGGCCTAATTTCGGTATTCCCAGAATTATCTCCTTTCCTTTTTCCAGTCCTACTACCACTACTCCCATCTCCGGATCTATCTTGATTTGACTCCTACCAAAAATTCGCCCCCCCCCCCTTTCATCATATAGGTGGCAAAAGTTGTCTTTTGCCCCTATGTTACCTTAGTTATCATAACTACTTCATCACGGTCAGTTGACCCTCTAAATCCTGACGGTCCTATGGCCCTAAAATCTTTAACGTTCGCAAATCGATTGTCTGGCGGATTTCCCGCAGCTGGCATTCCACTCTGCATCTCTTGAGCGACCACATTCGTAAAATTCTGCATTGGGTCTGGTTGTCCTCCAGCTTTGTTGACAGGTTCTTCTACCCTTTGGTTTCGTTTACGTCTTGGCGGCATTATCTGATCATAATTGATCTTTTATCGACTTACCTTCTATAACGCGAAATTTTCTACTCAAATAATCATATATTCAAAATATTATATATATTTTGAAAACTTGGTTTGCTATATTAACCATTGTTCAAATAGATAATTACTACCTTTATACCAACTTATTTCATTAATCCAATATAGATTCATATTATAGCGCTTGACATACCATAGCACATACTGCTTTAAACATCTGTTATCTCTTTGTGACTCGAAAGTCGGGATTACCTAGCACATCTGTTACCATAGCACATCTGTTACCATAGCACATCTACTTTAAGGATCAATTGCTTAATATTCTGTATATTCAGATGATAATGTGACAATAATTGAATCAATAATATGAGAGATATGATGCAGTAATTACTATAGCAATAATTGAGTATAACTGAGTGACTTCTTACGTAAGCATCAATAATCAATATCGTGTACTACTATGAAACCAAGCGTATTACTGTACTTTTACTACCTGGTAGTTCAACAGTTTAACGGTAAAACTTTCGCCGTTATTTTTATAAAAAGATAATTCTGTCATTTTCTAAATACGACAATACTTCCCTTGTGGGGTCCACCAATGATTGTGTCGTCGTACGGATATTCCTTGACAAAAAGAATATTCCCCGACCAACTTGTATACTTTGGAAAATTATAAATATTACCCACAACTATAACATTATATCAAATCCACACCATAATATTCAAAAAAATATTTCAAGAAATTTAAATCTTTATTCATAAAATTTGGGGTCTCACAATCTCCCCTCCTTATGAAATTTCACCCTCGAAATTTACGTACGTACCTGGTATGCCGAAGAGATAAGGATACCTTGACTTCATTTCAGATTTTAACTCTTAAGGTATAACCTTTGAGTGTTGAATACGATCCTTCTTATCCAATATTTTAACACATATCTCCTCATACGTTAAATCTTCTGCTATTTCGTCTAGTTCTAATTTAATAATGTGGTTCGAGTCATCCACAAATTTACGTAACATCTATACGTGAAAAATGTTATGAACACACGACATACTTGGCTGTAAAACGAGTCTATAGGCCATAGTTCCTACTCAATCGAGGATTTCAAATGGGCCAATAAAATTGAGGGTTGAGATTTCCTCTCTTCATCGATTCTTGCTTCTAGAATAACGCCCTCTTGAACCTTCTTCTTCACATTTATCAGCTCTGAGTATGTAGCTTGCACTGGCTTTAACTTTATCGATTAAAGTCGATTCTAATCGTATATTCGTTATCTTCACGTGGGTCCCTAGAGTCTTTAACTCTATCTTCATCATTTGTAAGTTATACGAAATGGGTTTTGTGTTAACATCATCGCACTCATAAACACATACGATCTTCTACTCAACGCGTTAGCTACCACGTTCGCTCTTCCACAATGATATTGAATGGTATAGTCGTAATCTTCAACAGCTCGAGCCAACGTCTTTGGTACATTATACGATCATTTTAGGTAAAGAAATATTTGAGGGTTTTAGAAATGGATTTTGTATTGGGGTCAATACAAAATTCGATTTCACGCTCTGGGGGTAGGCTAGGAAGTCTTCAAGAATACGTCAGGAAATTTATTAACAATAGAAATATCATTCAAAACTGTGACTCTCATTCCAAGACTTGGATAGTACGTCACATTGATACCTATCAACTAGTCATCGCCATTTACACTGTTGCCTACGAAAAGTTCAGGCTTTAGTGCATTCCATACAAGGAAGTCAACAACGAAAGGATCGGGGCTCTTTACTTATGGCTTGATAAAACTAGTGATTAACTTTAGTGGTTTGATTGTTTGAATTCGCATAACATGTTGGTTAGGAATATGAAAGCTAACAATCCTTACGAAAAGCATGGTGAGTAGTTAACCAATCAATTCCTAAAATTACGTCAAAGGCCAAGTATTTTTAAAGAGATAAGATCGACAGGTAACGTGAAAGTGTCGATTTGAATCAGCAAGATTTATAAACAGTGGAGGTAACGAAGGTTTCTCCTAACAGAGTTTCAATCAATAATTCAAAGTCTAACTTCTCTGGGGTCAAATTTAAACGTTGAGCGCAAGCAAGAGAGATAAAAGAATGGGTAGAACCGGGTATCTAATAATGTATAGACTTCGCAAGAATTTATAATTAACTAACACGTGCTAACTTCGTTCGGGTCACTCACTTTTTGAGAAGTCACAAAAAACTGCTCTTCCTGAAACTATCGACTTTGTTTTGTCTGTATCCGCCTTTGGTGCCACCGTCCAAGCTGGAATTGACTTTGGTGCACGCAAAAATTGGGCTAGGTGACCTTCTTTTGCACAATTGTAACATGCTTTGGACTACATCACGTAATTTGGACTGATATGTCCCTCCCCTCCGCATTTGAAGCATACAATTGGTGGTCATTCTCCTTCCTTGAAAATGGGTGTGGGTGTTGATGTCTTCCCATCGTTGTTGAACCTTCTCTTCTTGAAATTTTCACTCATATTATCTTGGCTATGATTACCACCGAAGTGGTTACCATTCTTGGCATGATAATTTTCCCCACGATGGTTATCATTGTTCCAATGGCCATTGCCACCGGTACGATTATTATCATGTTGTTGGTTGTTACCTTTTGGTTGTGCTGACTCATTATCGCACTCCAATAACTGAGCCCTATTCACAACATCTGAATACAAACACAGTTTATGAGAGATAAGGTATTGACGTATCTCAGGGTTTCAAACCTCTTAAAAACATCCGTGTCATTCTCTCCTCATTATCAACCAAGTGGGATGTAAACCGAGACAACTCAACAAACTTAGCTTCGTAATGCGCCACGGTCATATTGTTTTGCTCAAGCTTGATGAACTCTACCTCCTCCATGTGACAAATACTTTCAGGAAAGTACTTGTCGTTGATAAATTCTTGGAATTTCTCCCAAGACATCTTCAATGCGGCAGGTTGAGTACGCTTTACAGATTCCCACCAGTAATCTGTCTCTGCTCGCAACATGAAGGTGGCAAAGGGAACCTTTTGATCCTCGGAGCATCCCAAGACATCAAATATCTTGTTGATCTGCTTTATCCACGTCTCTAGCCTTAAGTGGTTTTGGCTCTCCAAAAAACTCTGGTGGTCCCAGTTCCTTGAACTGCTTAGCGGTGATCGTTCGAGAGTTGTTAGTGTTTCCACCTCCATTTTGGACAGGAGCCGCCTTCGTCTGATGTTACATGAATTACATAAAGCCTCTGAACATCCCATCATTCATTATTTCATCGGTGTTATTATTTACCTGAGGATTATTGTCTTCCTGTTGCACATTATCCTGAGTATTGATCGTTGGTGACTCAACGGTCTCATGTGCTTCATTGTTGATCTCAACATTTTCAGATGCCATTTTCAAACACTGTCACGAAACAAGGGTTAATTAACATATCATATATTATCCCTATACTCTGATCGGCCAATTAAATATCAAATAAACTTAGGTAGGTCATACTAGCGAAGGAATTCCCCGTCTCTCCCCTCCTAGTTCTTGTCTCACATCTCAGCCAAGGGATCATATCCCTAAGCTTTGATACCAACTATGATGCCCCCAAAACATGTATACATCACCCATCGTGAGTCGCCAGATATATGGTACATAAATTCAAATACAACTTAATTATACAATAGTCGTGTAAAATACGACAAAACATAGCTGAGAGTTTAAATAAGAATATTGTCATCTAGACAATATCCACACTCAATGGTGTCCTCATTACAATTATTATCACATTATTCCATAGAATAGTGAGGACTAATAAAGCCATTTATCCTGGACCATCACTCCATTCCCCGACTCATCCCAGCGATATTCTCATTTCCTGAAGAGAATAATGAAAGAAAGAGTGAGCTCAACTAGCCTAGTAAGATATATTATGACTAAGATAATGCAGAATAAATTATCCTTAGCCTTCAATATTATAACAACTGATAGAATACAATAGACAACAAGTTTTAGATCAACAACTGCAGCGAAATAAGCAATCCATTAGAAGAGTCAAGTAGAGCATAAAATCTACTATCTTCTATTATTTAAAAAGTTTTTCATCAACTTTATCGCTGAGACTCAACTTAATAAATTAAATCAAATCATCACTGCACCACAGCCAAGGATATTCATGTAATCATCAATAGTCATGATTTACCGAATAATTCCTGGTCATAATCATACCAACAACTGTCCATCAATGAACTACAGGCCAATGAGGACTTTCACCACATCATTCGTCACATTACGGTCTTGGTTATACCTAATAATCCCTAGTCATAATCATACCAAGTCCATCTCTGCACGTAAGTCAAAGATGACTTTCATCACAATATAAGCATGAGGATGATGACAATGACATAATAATTCAATAAAACAAGTTCAAGGATAAATTTTAAAGATTTATAATTTAATTTATCCAGAAATAAATAACGTCCAAATCATCAACATGATACTGCTTTGTAGAGTAAAATTCAAGAATAATATTCATGTACCAAAAATAATTTGGACAGAAAAAAAATATATTTTTTGGATAAATAGTACCCCGTGAATAGTAATTCGGGAATAGTACCCCGACATGAAAAGTACCCCAAATACCCGACTGAATGATACTAGAGTGAATAGTAATTGGGTGAATAGTAACCCGTGAATAGTAACTCATGAATAGTACTCTGACACGAAAAGTGCCCCGAATACCCGAGTGAATAATAATTGGGTGAATAGTAACTCATGAATAGTAATTCATAACAGAAAAATACCAAAGAAAACTATATTTCATGACGAGTACAAAAGAAATGATATCCCAGATGAGTATAATAGAATATACAAAACTGCAAATGGATTTTCACCCGCCATGCGATAATCCACATCGACAGATCATTTCCACAATTTAATAAATAATGAATACAAAGGATCATTCACCATGCATGCGGTAATCCACATAGACAGGTTATTCCAACAGAATAATAAATAATTGAACCAGGTCATGCGTAATCCGCACAGACAGGATATTCCAACAGAATAATAAAGAATGGAATAACAACAGAATTCACCAGGCATGCGATAGATCGCACAGACAAGTTATTCCAACAGAATAATAAAGAATGGAATAACAGAAGAATTTCACCATGTATGCGGTACTTTGTATAGACAGGTTATTCCAACATAATAATAAAGAATGGAATAACAACTCTTACGAGTATTGAAAGAAAAATAACTCTCTTCATGGATACGAAAGAATAATACCCCTTACCTTAGAAAAAACTGGATATTAGAATAGTGAGGTAGCAAACTTCTCTTCTTCTTTTTGTCTATAATTTCTCTCTATAATAATTGCTCTAAAGCTTTAGTGAATTGGTGAGAAATGAAGGAAGAATGAGCTTCTATTTATTGAAAAATATAGTTTCAATAATTACACATTTTAGGGCTCAAAATATTACAATATAATACCTTCATCTTTTCCTTCATTTTTAATTTAGTCATCCAAGTATTATAAACTTGCACCACCTCCCCTAATAGTAAATCATGTGACTCAATAGTTCTAGACATGTGAAAATGTGAATTAGAGTATAGTACCTCCATCTATACCTCCATTTTTAACTTAGTTATGCAAGTATTATCAATCTTGCACCAACTCCCCTAATAGTAAATGAATGTGAATCAATAGTACACACATGTGAAAAAAATAGTTATAATCATGTGAATCAATAGCAATTAATTGCTCATTTATTCGGTTATTTACTCGATTGGTCAATATAACCTCCAGACATCAATTGTATCAAAATAAATGTCGATTTTCACTAACACTAATAATTCCAACACAATGAAACTATCAATTTCATCTATAATCAACACGAACTTATTCATAATTAATATTATAATTCATAATATTTAACAACCAGGTCGTTCCCAGGAAAAAGGGGGCTTTCTGATAAGGATTTCTCCTTATTGGCGCGCAATTAGGTGACCAAACCTCTCTTTGACAGAACTTCTAGATATTGTCAATATTGTAAATAATAATATGAATAATTTTTCCTTCTCAATTATTGATTTAATAGTATAACATATTATACATATGATACTGTGACAATAATTGAATCAATAATATGAGAGATATGATGCAGCAATTACTGTAGTAATAATTAAGTATAACTGAGTGAATTCTTACGTAAGCATCAATAATCAATTCCGTGTGCTACTATGCAACCACGCGTATTACTGTACTTTTACTACCGGGTAGTTCAACAGTTTAACGGTAAAACTTTCGTCATTATTTTTATAAAAAGATAATTCTATCATTTTCTAAATACGACAATACTTCCGTTGTGGGGTCCACCAATGATTGTGTCGTCGTATGGATATTCCCCGACAAAAAGAATATTCCCCAACCAACTTGTATACTTTGCAAAATTATAAATATTACCCACAACTATAACATTATATCAAATCCACACCATAATATTAAAAAAAATATTTCGAGAAATTTAAATCTTTATTCATAAAATTTGGGGTCTCGCAGAGAGAGTATGTTTTGATTAATTGCATACTATAATATGAAGACTTAACCTAACCTTGTAGGCATGATAAAGATGTTAAACCTTATCATAAGATATAATAATAGATGGCAATGTATGGTAATACCAAAAAGTAAAGATTTTAAATAATCACTTAACAAGTTATGTAATGAATGAAAATTGATGTTTGCAAGAGTTAAAGGTGAATGATAAAGCTTTATATTAGGCGATAGTGAGATTTCAGATTCGTGAGAGTGGTTAATCAATATGGTTAGACATTAATTTAAAGGTTATGACTTAGATGGTGGATTGAATTTATAAAGCTAATGATAGTATATTTAATTGGTATTGCGATTTCAATGGTATATGTAGGATAATTGGCGTACGTATTATACTTGTGTAGCTTACACACGAGGCAAGTTCTTTAACTACATTCTCTTTATAATGAATACAAGTTTCATACTTATGCTTACAATTTGTTATCAAGAAATCTTGCTAAAAATGAGCAAGCCTATTGATTCCATCTTGTTTATGATTATGCAAGCTCTTGTAATTTTATTCTTCGCATCGAGTGAGTTTCACATTCCTAACTCTTATTGTTGCTATTCAAAGCATAAACTGTTTAAATTCATTGTCCTGAATGAGTTTTCTAACTCTTTTGGATGTAGTACTTTGCATATATACCATGTCTATCCAATTGTATATTGATATTATTCAATCTTTGGCTTAAATATCATTGTTCAGTCTTATATTATTGTGTTAAACCTTCAAATAGCAAGCAAACTCTTATTGATTGGACTAATCTATACTTGAGGAGTGTTCTAAAATTCTAGTACCACTGATAAGCTAGTTCCAAACTAAACTTCCTTTAGTACAGAAATCCTAAAGTCAAACTGGGATGAACAACCCAAATATAGGGGATTATGTACGTGTTAACATTTAGATATTTGTGCACAATACATGGTACAAAGGGTTTATCCCCCTAAGTACGTAAGAAATGGTCTGTATATTCTAAACGATTATTAAGGTTGAGGTAATAATACCTAATTACCGGGGACATAGTTCATGGTCTTATGCCCCTCAGATATAATCTTGAACTTGTTTTCTATTCTTGATTTATAGAACGAGTTCTCCATTATTCAGTATTCATTGTCTAATCTCATGTTATTGCTATTATTATTCTTTATAATAGTGAGCAATTGTTTGCTCACTCTTGTAATTAACACGGCAGCTAAAGTTGAGAAAGTCGATGAGCCATCTTCTAGCAAAGGAAAGGGCAAGATGTCCAAGGGATGAAGAGTTATTTGAATTTATTATGTTATAAGACTCATGCTATTTTATGATGTATTCTGTAGACTTATGTAATAATTTAAGTTTATATTACCTGGGATTGATTTAAGTTGATGTAACCCTTAATGGGAAAGATTATTGTTTAAGTTATTTAAGTTATATCTTTATCCTTTATTATGGGTAGTTAGATGTAATTGTTTTGAATAGTGAGCACCAAATCCTGTAGGAATGGAGTACCTGGATTTGGGGATGTCACGGGTTGGTATCAGAGCCTTAGGTTATGAACCTTAGGTAGGGAAACCTTAGGAAGTAACCTTTAAGAAAACAGAAAACATAGTGGTGCCAAACTCTTTTCGAGTTCTAAGGAATGAATTGAGGAAATTCATTAAAGATAAACAATAAAAGACTTTATGTGCTATGTGTTAATAACTTATGTACTCGCGAGTGTTGAAGAATGTCACATAATAAATAAAACTTAAAAGTATTTTGTTGACAGGATGTCTAATGTTGGAGGATCCAGTCCAGCTAGGGAAGTGATACCTTAGATATCTAGGGATAAGGAACCTCGAGACGTTCATGTGGATCGAGAACAGTTGTTTTAGAGGGAGCCTTCTCTGTTGGTCGCTGAGGAAGAACAGAAGGATGAGCCTGTGTCTGATCCTGAGGAAGGGAACTCTGAGGAGATAGAGGTGGAGGATGAAGAAGAGGATCCTATGGGGTTTCCACCAAACTCCATATTAGCTGAGATGTATGATGCATTGTATGACCGAAACATAGAATTATAAGATAGGATTAAGGAGCTGAAAGAGTTAGCTGAGATGCGTCAGGATACTATAGATCAGAAGGATGCCGAGATTCAAGAACTTGACTCACGACTTGGGAACACAGAATGGAACCTAGTTCATATAGAAGGACAACAAGAAGATCTGTTGGCTGAGAATGAGAAGATGAAGACTGAGGTTAGAAAGCTAAAAGATGGCTTGAAGGAGGATTCAGCTAAGCGTACGAGAGCAGAGGACGCTTGAATGAAGGCTACTCAGTGTACAGACCGTGCTGAAGCTAAGGTCCAAATGAAGAAGGCCAAGATGAATGAAATGGATTATTCCTTTCATTCTGCGATTGATAGGGCCCAGGATCGAGTCTTTTATTACCCACCTCAATTTGAAGACTTACCGTGGTTCGTGATGGATCGTAGAACGGCATATCGTATTATGGAGGAAGAGCGTAGAGAAGTTTCTCGATATCTTAACATGCCAATATAAGAAGAGTAATAAGATGTGTGACTAAATATGTGATTAAATAAATTTTAAATCCCTTATTTTGAGATAAATAAAGGGGTAGTATGAGTATGTAATCCTGAAACTTGTTTATTTCAGGAAAATGGATGTTGATAGCAGAGATGCTATCCTTATTAAGTTTTGGAAAATTATGTATGAATGAATAAAAATATCAAAGTTTATTGAAATGTTAGGTGTTATAGCTTTAATCATAGAATGTTTAAGTTAAACTTTAAATATTCAAGAAGTTGAGTAATGAACTAATAAGCGTATATTTTAACAGAAATGCCTCCTAGAAGAAGACAACCACGCCAACAACAACCTCTTGAGGGGTCTACTAACAATAATAACGAGGCTAATGCTAACCCGGTTCAGCAGTTGGTGACTTTGTTAACGGGAACACTTGCGATTCAATCGCAAGCCCAAGTCACGACCTTTAAGGACTTCAAAGAGGTTGGACCGCCGGAGTTTTAAAGGTCTATGAATCCAGTTAAAGCCCAAACCTGGATCATGGAAATGGAAAAGGTATTCAACGTTTCTAGGGTCAAGAGGATTAGAAAACCGCGTTCGTAACGTTCATGTTGAAGTCTGAAGCTAGCTATTGGTGGCAGGCGAATAAGGTTTGTGGGGGATAGGGAATAATAGTGTGGGATAGGTTTAAAGAGATATTTTTGAGATTTACTTTCCAGCGAGTTCTCAGAACCAGTTGGAAGTTCAATTCTTGGAACTAAAGCAAGGAACCATGACCATGCCAGAATATGCTGCAAAGTTTAATGAGTTGAAAAGGTTTTCTACTTATTAATTTAATACCAATGAGCGTAAGGCGAGAAGATTTGAACAAGGGTTGAAGCCCTGGCTGCAAAGTTTAATGAGTTAAAATATTTGCGTATTTTACCCATAACTATCCTCATTAATCAAATATTTCAAAATAAGCAAGTGGTTATAAAATATTCATTGTTGTCGGGGAATATTCGTTTGGTCGTGGAATATTCGTACTGTCGGAGAATATTCGTACGACGGCGCAGCCATGTGTGGGCCCCATAACGGAAAGCGATTGGAGGAAGAAAATGACAAATATAAGTTGTTTAAAAATAACGGCGTAGTTGTTACCGTTTACACTGTTGGAATACCCGGTGGTTAAAATACAGTAATACGCGTTGTTGCACAGTAGCACACGGTATTGCACAGTATTTTGAATTATTGATCCTTATGTAAGAAGGCACTACTCAATAATTGCTACAGGAGTTACTGTTCATTACTTTATTGATTCAATAATTGCTGCGTTGATATTGATATTATTATTGTTTCAATAATTGTTATTGCACAGTATTTTTCATTATCAGATCAATAATTCATATTATTTGAATAATATTATCAGATAACATTATTGGCAATGTCTAGAAAGTTCTGTCAAGGAGAGGTTTGGTCATCTAATTGCGCGCCAGTAAGGAGAAATCCTTATTGGAAAGCCCCCTCTATCCTGGGAACGGCCTAGTTGTCAGTACTGTGATTCTGTAATATTAATAAATAATTATTGATTATTATGATAAAGAAAATATTTATTTTATGTGGATATAGATGGAGAAAATTTTTAATGTGACAATTGTTGAAAATTAATATTTTATCTTTTTCTGATAAAATAATTCGTTTAAATATATTATTTTAATAATATATTAACGATGATATTTTTACAATGAATGTGGGATATATGAGTATATGAGGAGGTAGAGTATTTTTGTGGCATTAAATGTTTAACACATGTTTTGTGTGTCGGTGGACATAATTTTTGACCGAAAATTGAGTATAGACTGTAAAATCGCCCGTTTGTGAATTTCGGTCAATTTCTATTTGGAATTTTGAAAAATTTTCTTCTGCAAAGTTGTAGAGAATGGAATTTCCCATGGAAAATCGTGAGTTTCGAATTTTTCTGATAAACGAGATATTTTCTACGAATTATTGAAGTTTTGGAAAATAAAATAATTTTTTATTAAATAATGGGTGGGACCCACTCTTGTTTGACAACATGTGGGCTGCTGGAAATTTATTTTCAAGAGTGGCATGTTGGTCTTTGATGGCTAGCATGCGTAGAAATGTAATTTTAAATAATATTAATTTATTATTTTAGTCTCCTTTGGCGTTCTAGCATTTTTCTATAAATAGAGGGCTAAGTTAGAATTGAAAATCACACCAGAAACAAAGTTTTCTCTCTTTCTCTCTCTCTATATTATCGAGCGTATTCTTGTGAGTATACTTTGAGTGTTGCTATACGGTGCGAGTTTCTGTCAGCACTATACCGAAATTCAGTCAGAAGTACGGTTATTTTGAGGTAAGGGATGTTATTTTCTTCTTAAATGATATTATTTTCTTCAATATCATTATGCCGAAATATTGGTAAACATTTTTATCAAATTTGGAACTTTTGTGCCAGAGTTACTATTCACGTATACGGTACTATTCACGTATACGGCACTATTCACGAATACGGCACTATTCACAGAAAAATTATTTTTTTTTCTTTTCGTCCAAAATATCTATTGTGGATACTAGCTTTGATTGTATCCATGTTTTGATCATTCTTGAATTTTACACCACTATGATTATTTTTGAGGTATTTTTGGACATGGATAAAACAAAGTACGAATCCTTAATCCTTAATCCTTGTCATTTTGTTTCACTGGATTCGCTTCTTTAAAAATATTTTTTATCATCTTCAGTCTTAAAGGATGTTATTATTGAATATCTTTGGCCTGTAGTGCAAAGATGAATGATTTCTGATGAATATCTTTGGCCCGTATTGCAAAGATGAACAGGTGTTTAGATGAACATGACCAACAGATGAATATCCTTGGCCTGTAGTGCAAGGATGAATATATGATTCAAGATGTGCATTGATTAATGTTACAGGGATAAAAATACTGTTGATGGACTGTTAAATTCATAGACATTAGTAGATTTCATCCTCTACGTAACTCTTCTATGACTTAATATTTTCCGCTGCGAATATTGATTTAAAACTTGTTGTCTATTGTATTCTATTATATTTTTTCCCTGTTGAAGGCTAACGATAATTTGTTGTATATTATCTTAGTCATAATATTCTTTACTGAGCTAGTTGAGCTCACCCTTTTCCTTTTTGTTCCATTTTTCTTCTCAGGAGACGAGAATATAGCGAGTACGAGTCGGGGTATGAATTGATGGTCTTTGAGAGAGTTGTTTAGTAGTCCTCACCATTTTTATAAAATAATATATCAATAATTGTATTGAGGACATAGTTGGGTATGTATATTGTCTAGATGACAATGTTTGTATTCAAACTCACAGTTTATGGGTTGTAAAAGTTGTAGTTGTTTCTGTACCATGTATTTGGCGACTCAAAATGGGTTGGATGGAATGGACCTATTTTGGGGGTGTCACAGTTGGTATCAGAGCTTAGGGATATGATCTCTGGCGGAGATCGGGGAATAGAACTAGGAGGGGAGAGACGAGTAAATCCTTCGCTAGTGTGTCCTACCTAAGCTTATTTGCTAGTTGGTCAGTATATAGGGATATTATGTGATATATTGATTTCCTTAATTAACCATTGTTTTATGACAGTATTTGAAAATGTCGACTGAGAATATTAACAGTGGAAATGAGACCGTGGAGACGCCTGTACTCACCAACGAGGAGAACGTGCAACAGGCTGGCAATGTTCCTCCTGTAAACAACACCACTGATCAGACGATGAACGACGAAATTTTTAGAAGCTTTTTGCAGTTCATGCAAAATCAGACGAGGGAGACTCGTGTTCAAAATACATGAGGAAATGATAACAATTCATGGGTTGTCACAGCCAAGCAGTTCAAAGAGTTGGGACCACCAGAATTTAAGGGAAAACCAGATCCGATCATGGCGGAGACATGGGTTAAGCAAATTACCAAGATATTCAATGTCTTGGGATGCACGGAGGAACAGAAGGTTCCATTCGCCACCTTTATGTTCCGTGGCGAGGCAGACTACTGGTGGGAGTCTGTGAAGCGTACCCATCCAGCCGCACTCAGCATATCTTGGGAGACGTTTCAGAAACTATTTAATGACAAATACTTTCCTGAAAGTGTTCGTCATATGAAGGAAGTGGAGTTCATCAGATTAAAACAAAATAACATGACGGTGTCTCAGTACGAGGCAAAGTTTGCAGAGTTATCCAGGTTTGCACCTCATTTGGTGGAGAATGAGGAGCGTATGACGCGGATGTTTCTGAGAGGTTTGAAACCCGGCATACGACAATATCTCATCTCTCATAAATTTTCTCTATATTCAGATGTTGTTAACAGGGCTCAATTGTTGGAGCGAGATAACGAGTATGGTCAACCGAGGTACCACAATCAGGATCATACTGGAGATAGCAGTCAGCAAAACAACAATAACCAGTGGAGAAAGAAAAAGACGGACAAAAATGGTAACCACTCTAGTGGTAATCATAGCTATGAAAATAGAAGAAGCGAGTCAGGAGGAGATTTTAAAAAGAGGAGATTTAACAACGACCATGTGAAGACGACAGTTCCGGCAGCAACTGGTTCTAAGGGAGGAGAAAGACCACCGGTCATATGCTACAAATGCGGGAAAGAGGGACATATCAGTCCAAACTGCCCACAACAGTTCAAGGTATATTATAATTGTGGAAAGGAAGGACATATCGCTCGAGATTGTACGGTAGCGAAACCAATTCCAGCGGGGACGGTGATTCAGAAGGCTGTCCCAGAAAAGTCAAAGTCAACGGTTCCTGGAAGAGCGTTTGTTGTGACTGGTCAAAATACGAGGAACCCAAACGAGGTGATCACGGGTAAGCTATTTATAAATTCTTGCGAAGTTTATACCTTACTTGATACCAGTGCTACCCATTCATTTATCTCTCCTGCTTGCGCTCAACGTTTAAACTTGACTCCGGAGAAATTAGACTTTTACCTATCTGTGGAAACTACGTTAGGAGAAACTTTTATCACATCCACTGTTTATAAATCTTGTTTCATTCAAGTTGGCATCATCACCTTACCTGTTGACCTGATCTCTTTAAAGATACTTGCTTTTGATGTGATTTTAGGGATTGATTGGTTAACTACTCATCATGCCAAAATTGATTATTTTCGTAAGGTTGTTAGTTTTCATATTCCTAATCAACCTGTTGTTCGAATTCAGGCAACTAAACCATTAAAATCAATCACTGTCATATCTAATCATAAATCTATTCGTTTATTGAAAAACGGATGTCAAGCTTTCTTAGCCCATGTTATGGATTTGAATAAAGACACATCAAAATTGAATAATATTCATGTTGTTATTGACTTTCCTGACGTATTTCCTGAAGAACTTCCCGGTCTACCCCCAGAACGTGAAGTTGAATTCTTTATTGATCTTGAACCTGGTACAAAGCCCATTTCTAAAACCCCATATCGAATGGCTCCTATTGAACTTCAGGAGTTAAAAATCCAACTACAGGAGTTATTGGACATCAGTTTCATTCGTCCTAGTACATATCCTTGGGGTGCTCCTATTTTATTCGTAAAGAAGAAAGACGGGAGTATGCGACTTTGTATTGACTATCGGGAATTGAACCATGTCACCATCAAGAATAGGTATCCTCTACCTCGTATTGGTGACTTGTTTGACCAGTTGCAAGGAGCACAATTCTTTTCAAAAATCAATCTTCGTTCTGGATATCATCAGCTGAAAATTAGAACTGAGGATATTCCAAAGACTGCCTTCAGAACTCGGTATGGGCATTATGAATTCTTAGTCATGTCTTTTAGATTGACTAATGCTCCTGCTGCTTTCATGGATATGATGAACCGAGTATTCAAGGATTATTTGGATCAATTCGTTGTTGTCTTTATTGATGACATCCTCATATATTCCAAAAGCCGTGAAGATCATGAGCATCATTTGAAGCTGGTACTCCAAAGGCTTCATGAAAACAAGTTATATGCTAAGTTGAAGAAATGCGAGTTCTGGCTTGAGGAAGTAACATTCCTTGGGCACGTGGTGTCAAAAAATGGAGTATCTGTTGACCCGACGAAGATTGAAGCAATACAAAGCTGGGAGCAACCGAAGTCGATCACTGAAGTACGTAGCTTTTTGGGCTTAGCTGGTTATTATTGGAGATTCTTGGAAGGGTTTTCTCGAATTGCTACTCCATTAACTCAGCTAACTCGGAAGGATACAAAATTCGTATGGAGCGAGGAATGCGAAAAGAGTTTCCAAGAGCTTAAGAGGAGACTTATTTCGGCACCTGTTCTAACAATACCATCTGGTTCGGATAGATTTGTTATCTACAGCGATGCTTCGGGCAAAGGGTTAGGATGTGTTCTCATGCAACGTGGAAAAGTCATAGCCTATGCCTCGCGACAACTTAAAGAGTATGAGAGAAATTATCCTACTCATGATCTAGAGTTGGCAGCAGTCGTTTTCGCGCTAAAGATCTGGAGGCACTATCTATACGGGGAGAAAGTGGAGATATATTCAGATCATAAAAGCCTCAAATATTTCTTCACTCAAAAATAACTCAACATGCGGCAACGACGTTGGCTCGAGTTGTTGAAAGATTACGACCACGCTATTCAATACCATCCTGGAAAAACGAACGTGGTAGCTGACGCATTGAGTAGAAGATCATATGCAGGAATGAGTGCAATGATGTCAAGTATACGCATAGAGCCAACTTTAATAGAAAAAGTTAAGGTTGCTCAAGCCACCAATCCAGAGCTGATGCATATGAAGACGAAAGTACAAGAAGGTGCCATTCCAGAAGCGAGAATTGATGAAGAAGGAATACTTTGAGTCCACTCCAGACTTTGTGTTCCTAACGATTCTAATTTAAAGTACAAGATCATGATGGAGGCACACAATACACCGTTTGCAATTCATCCTGTAAGTACCAAAATGTATTGTGATCTTCGACATACATTTTGGTGGAACAATATGAAGAGAGAGATTGCAAAGTTTATTTCAACGTGTTTAATTTGTCAACGTGTAAAGGCGGAGCATCAAGTGCCAAAGGGTCCATTGCAACCACTTGAGATTCCGAAATGGAAGTGGGAACACATTACTATGGATTTTGTTACGAGTCTTCCTACGGTTTTTCAAGGCATCAATGCTATTTGGGTTATTGTTGATAGATTAACCAAGTCTGCTCATTTCTTGCCGATACGGGAGACTTATTCCCTTGAACGTCTTGCTCAAATGTACGTAAATGAGATTGTAAGATTTCATGGCATGCCAGTATCCATAGTTTCAGATCGTGACCCAAGATTTACTTCAAGATTTTGGGTTAGCTTTAAAAAAGCTATGGGTACGGAGTTACAATTCAGTTCGGCATACCATCCTCAAACGGACGGACAATCAGAGAGGACTATTCAAACTCTTGAAGATTTATTAAGACTCTGTGTCCTAGACTTCAAGGGCAGTTGGGATAAATATTTACCATTGGTGGAATTCTCCTACAACAACAGTTATCTGGCAAGCATTGGTGTGGCCCCATTTGAAGCATTGTATGGACGAAAGTGTCACTCTCCATTATGTTGGGACGAGGTGGGTGAAGCAACATTGTTGGGACCCAAGTTAGTACGTATGACTACGGAGAAGATCCAAACGATTCGACAACGTATACAAACGGCACAAGATCGACCAAAGAGTTATGCGGATCTTCATCGAAAGGACGTAGAATTTAGTGTTGGGGATCATGTATTGTTGCGTGTTTCCCCATGGAAGGGAGTTACAAGATTTGGGAAGAGAGGAAAGCTTAATCCACGATTTATTGGTCCGTTTCAAATTCTTGATCAAGTAGGTAATGTAGCCTATAGACTCGCGTTACCTCCAAGTATGTCTCGTGTTCATAATGTTTTTCATATATCTGTGCTTCGTAAATATGTGAAAGACCCGAACCACGTCATTGAGTTAAAACCGGACGAGATAGCCGAAGATTTAACGTATGAGGAGGTACCTGTCAAGATCTTGGATAGGAAGGAGCATGTCCTACGCACGAAGGTAATACCACAAGTTAAAGTTTTGTGGAGGAATCATGCTATAGAAGAAATGACCTGGGAGTTGGAAACGGAAATGAAAGCGAGGTATCCTCACTTTTTCGAAACACCAGGTACGTATGTCAATTTCGAGAACGAAATTTCATAAGGAGGGGAGGTTGTAAGACCCCAAATAATTAATAAATGAAATTTAAATTCTTTTAATTATTATTTTGAATAGTAAGGGTTGATTTGATTAATGAGGATAGTTATGGGTAAAATACGCAAATATTTCAAAATAAGCAAGTGGTTATAAAATATTCATTGTTGTTGGGAAATATTCGTTTGGTCGTGGAATATTCGTACTGTCGGGGAATATTCGTACGACGGCGCAGCCATGTGTGGGCCCCATAACGGAAAGCGATTGGAGGAAGAAAACGACAAATATAAGTTGTTTAAAAATAACGGCGTAGTTGTTACCGTTTACACTGTTGGAATACCCGGTGGTTAAAATACAGTAATACGCGTTGTTGCACAGTAGCACACGATATTGCACAGTATTTTGAATTATTGATCCTTACGTAAGAAGGCACTACTCAATAATTGCTACAGGAGTTACTGTTCATTACTTTATTGATTCAATAATTGCTGCGTTGATATTGATATTATTATTGTTTCAATAATTGTCATTGCACAGTATTTTTCATTATCAGATCAATAATTCATATTATTTGAATAATATTATCAGATAACATTATTGGCAATGTCTAGAAAGTTCTGTCAAGGAGAGGTTTGGTCATCTAATTGCGCGCCAGTAAGGAGAAATCCTTATTGGAAAGCCCCCTCTATCCTGGGAACGGCCTGGTTGTCAGTACTGTGATTCTGCAATATTAATAAATAATTATTGATTATTATGATAAAGAAAATATTTATTTTATGTGGATATAGATGGAGAAAATTTTTAATGTGACAATTGTTGAAAATTAATATTTTATCTTTTTCTGATAAAATAATTCGTTTAAATATATTATTTTAATAATATATTAACGATGATATTTTTACAATGAATGTGGGATATATGAGTATATGAGGAGGTAGAGTATTTTTGTGGCATTAAATGTTTAACACATGTTTTGTGTGTCGGTGGACATAATTTTTGACCGAAAATTGAGTATAGACTGTAAAATCGCCCGTTTGTGAATTTCGGTCAATTTCTATTTGGAATTTTGAAAAATTTTCTTCTGCAAAGTTGTAGAGAATGGAATTTCCCATGGAAAGTCGTGAGTTTCGAATTTTTCTGATAAACGAGATATTTTCTACGAATTATTGAAGTTTTGGAAAATAAAATAATTTTTTATTAAATAATGGGTGGGACCCACTCTTGTTTGACAACATGTGGGCTGCTGGAAATTTATTTTCAAGAGTGGCATGCTGGTCTTTGATGGCTAGCATGCGTAGAAATGTAATTTTAAATAATATTAATTTATTATTTTAGTCTCCTTTGGCGTTCTAGCATTTTCCTATAAATAGAGGGCTAAGTTAGAATTGAAAATCACACCAGAAACAAAGTTTTCTCTCTTTCTCTCTCTCTATATTATCGAGCGTATTCTTGTGAGTATACTTTGAGTGTTGTTATACGGTGCGAGTTTCTGTCAGCACTATACCGAAATTCAGTCAGAAGTACGGTTATTTTGAGGTAAGAGATGTTATTTTCTTCTTAAATGATATTATTTTCTTCAATATCATTATGCCAAAATATTGGTGAACGTTTTTATCAAATTTGGAACTTTTGTACCAGAGTTACTATTCACGTATACGGTACTATTCACGTATACGGCACTATTCACGAATACGGCACTATTCACAGAAAAATTATTTTTTTTCTTTTCGTCCAAAATATCTATTGTGGATACTAGCTTTGATTGTATCCATGTTTTGATCATTCTTGAATTTTACACCACTATGATTATTTTTGAGGTATTTTTGGACATGGATAAAACAAAGTACGAATCCTTAATCCTTAATCCTTGTCATTTTGTTTCACTGGATTCGCTTCTTTAAAAATATTTTTTATCATCTTCAGTCTTAAAGGATGTTATTATTGAATATCTTTGGCCTATAGTGCAAAGATGAATGATTTCTGATGAATATCTTTGGCCCGTATTGCAAAGATGAACAGGTGTTTAGATGAACATGACCAACAGATGAATATCCTTGGCCTGTAGTGCAAGGATGAATATATGATTCAAGATGTGCATTGATTAATGTTACAGGGATAAAAATACTGTTGATGGACTGTTAAATTCATAGACATTAGTAGATTTCATCCTCTACGTAACTCTTCTATGACTTAATATTTTCCGCTGCGAATATTGATTTAAAACTTGTTGTCTATTGTATTCTATTAGATTTTTTCCCTGTTGAAGGCTAACGATAATTTGTTGTATATTATCTTAGTCATAATATTCTTTACTGAGCTAGTTGAGCTCACCCTTTTCCTTTTTGTTCCATTTTTCTTCTCAGGAGATGAGAATATAGCGAGTACGAGTCGGGGTATGAATTGATGGTCTTTGAGAGAGTTGTTTAGTAGTCCTCACCATTTTTGTAAAATAATATATCAATAATTGTATTGAGGACATAGTTGGGTATGTATATTGTCTAGATGACAATGTTTGTATTCAAACTCACAGTTTATGGGTTGTAAAAGTTGTAGTTGTTTCTGTACCATGTATTTGGCGACTCAAAATGGGTTGGATGGAATGAACCTATTTTGGGGGCATCACACTGGCTTTATAGCAAAGTTTCATTGTTGCAGTTAAACACGTTTAGGGTTATACTGGAAAAGGAAATTATCGCGGAGGGTGGAAGCGATGCCTTAACCAAGTATAACCAAGAACAAAAGAAGAGAAAAAGTGAGAATGAAATCAAGGTTAGTGGAAGCAATAGTGGAAGTAACAACCGGAAGAGGAAGTGCAGTGAGAATTCGAGTACGGGATGGCAACAAGGAAGTCAGCAAAAGAAGAAGTTTGAAGCGTGTGCTACTTGCGTAAAAAACCACATTGGGGTGTATTTGAAGGGTAAAAGGGTATGTTTCAATTGCGGCCAGGAGGAACACATTGCACCAAACGTTTTTAGCCCAAATAAGGGAGCATATTTCACCTGCGGGTCGAAGGATCACATGGCTCGTGAGTGCCCTAAAAAGACAGCGGGAAGTGCAAGAGGAGAAAAGGGAAACAGCGGTGGTGGTACATTAACAATCACTGGACCAGCACAATTAAGCCGACCTACTGCGATGACTTTCAATATGATGGGGCAGGATGTTGTGCTGTCAAAGGATGTGGTTTCAGGTATCATTCCGATTAATGGTATTAATACTTATGTGCTATTTGATTCGGGTGCTACTTGTTCATTTATATCCGATGAATTTGCTTAGAACATAGATTTAACTCGGGAATAATTAGATTTTCCTTTAAGCATAGAGATTGCGAATAGGGAAGTAATTCTTGTTAGATTCATACATAAGAATTGTAGAGTGGTTATAAAGGGTCACGAGATGATGGTAGATTTGATACCAATTAAACTTGGGGAATTTGATGTCATACTGGTAATGGATTGGTTATTCAATTATGGGGCAGTAATTGATTGCCAAAAGAAATGTGTTAACCTTATTACTCCGTCAAAGGTGGTGTTTTATGGCAGCAAGTCTCCTCGACAAGCAAGTTATCTGACGGTGATGCAAGCCAAGAACTTACTGAGACAAGGATGTGTAGGATACTTAGCTTATATAGTTGATACTCAGAAGAAGAGTGTGAAGTTAGAAGAAATAGCAGTCATTAGATATTTTGCAGACATATTTCTAGATGATTTACCTGGACTTCTGCCAAATTGAGAAATTGAGTTCGTGATTGATTTAGTACCAGGAACGGCTCCGATATATAAAGCCCCATATAAAATGGCCCCAGTAGAGATGAGGAGTTTATGATTCAGTTGCAAGAACTTTGACAAGAAGTATATCCAACCGAGCGTATCGCCATAGGGAGCGTCGGTGTTGTTTGTTAAGAAGAAAGATGGATCGATGCGACTCTGCATTGAATCAACCGAGAATTGAATAAGGTCACGATTAAAAATAAGTATCTGTTACCAAGAATCGATGACTTATTGGATCAACTAAAGGGGGAAAGATATTTCTCAAAGATAGACTTGAGGAGTGGTTATCACCAGTTGAAGGTGAGGCCAGAAGATGTACCAAAAGCAGCATTCAAAACTCGGTATGGTCATTACGAGTTTCTGGTTATGTTATTTGGTTTAACCAATGCACCTGCAACGTTCATGGATTTGATGAACATGGTGTTTAAACCAATTCTTAGATAAATTTGTGTTGGTGTTTATTGATAATATATTGGAGTATTCCAAGACTAATGAGGAACATGTTGAACACTTAAGGGTGACGTTGGAGACATTGAGAAAAGAGAAGTTGTACGCTAAATTCTCAAAATGTGAATTTTGGTTAGAACGTGTATAATTTCTTGGGCACGTTATTGATAACGAAGAAATTTCGGTAGATCCATCAAAAGTTAAAGTTGTAATAAACTAGGATCAGCCGAAGACACCGTCAGAAGTAAGAAGTTTCTTGGGATTGGCAGGTTACTATAGGCGTTTCATTCAAGACTTTTCTAAGATCGTAACTCTGTTGACAAATTTAACTAGGAAGGCAGATAAGTTTGTCTGGACGGAGAAGTGTGAGGAAAATTTTTGAGAATTAAAGAGGAGATTGAGTTCAGCACATGTATTATCATTGCCTAATGTTACAGGAAATTTTGTGATATATAGTGACGTATCGCATAAAGACTAGGTTGTGTGCTTATCCAGAATGACAGAGTTATTGCATATGCATCGCGTTAATTGAAAGATTACGAGAAAGGGTATCTGACTCATGACTTAGAATTTGTTGTGGTGGTGTTTGCCATGAAAAATTTGGAGACATTATCTTTATAGATAAAGGTGTGAGATATATATAGACCATAAAAGTTTGAAGTATATCTTTTCACAGAAAGATTTGAATATGCGATAGAGAAGATGGTTGGGGTTGATTAAAGATTAAGACTGCGAGATTTTCTATCATCCCGGAAAGGTAAATGTTGTTACTGATGCCTTAAGTAGAAAGGGACGGGAGAAATTAATGATGTTGACTGTTCAGGAAAAGCTAGTATTAGAAATGACTAAGATGGAGTTAAAAATTAAATATCTAACAGAATTAGACGAAAAAATTGTTCCAGATGGGGAGCAGCTTAACGTTGGTAGACAAGATGACGAATGCACAATTTCAGGATGAAAATAGTGAAGAGATAAGAAGAAAAGTGTCTAAAGGTGAGGAAAACAAATTTAAAGTTTATTCGGAAGGGTTACTTCGATTTGAAGGGGAGAATTTGGGTTCTGCCAGTACCAAAAATTAAAGAGGAAATTTTAAATGAGGTTCATAACTCAAGATATTCGATTCACCCTGGAAGTACGAAAATGTTCCAGGATCTCAGACATCATTTCTGGTGGTCGAATATGAAAAAGGATGTGGCTGAATGTGTGGCGAAATGTTTAACGTGTCAAAAAGTTAAAGCTGAACATCAAAGGCCAAGTGGGTTGTTGTAACCATTGGAAATAGCAGAATGGAAATAAGAGCATATCACAATGGATTTTTGGTAGTTCTTCCAACGACTCAGCAAGGTTACGATGTAATTTGGGTAATTGTCGATCGATTGACGATGTCAGCACACTTTTTGCCAATCAAGATTAGATTTAACCTAGATCAGTTGGCAAACCTGTACATCAAGTAAATTATTTTTAAGACACGGTGTCCCGATATCCATTGTATCAAACAGAGATCCACGTTTTACATCAAATTTCTGGAAATGACTACAAGAATGCTTCGAAACGCAGTTAAGAATGAGCACAGCGTATCATCCTCAAACAGACGGACAAAGTGAGAGAACCATCCAGACACTAGAGGACATGCTCAGAGCATGTATTATGGATTTCAAAGGAAATTTGGATGACCATCTACCATTGGTTGAATTTGCCTATAATAATAGTTATCACATGATATTGGTATACCTCCTTACGAAGCGTTATACAGCAGGAAATGAAGAACTTCATTATGGAGGGACGAAGTAGGTAAACATCAGCTATTAGGTCTACAACAAACTATCGAGATCATCAAGGTGATTCGGACAAGGTTGATAGCTACACAGAATATACAGAAGAAATATGCCAATCAACACCGACAAAATCAGGAATTCGATGTCGGTAGTTTTTTTTTCTTGAAAGTGTCTCCATGGAAAGGGAAAATTCGATTTGGCAAAAAGGGAAAACTAAGACCTAAGTTTATAGGACCTTTTGAAGTACTACGACGAGTTGGTGAAGTGGCATATGAGGTAGCTCTACCTCCAGAATTAGAACATATTCATAATATTTTCCATGTTTCGGTATTAAGGTCATATAAGCCTGATTATAAGCATGTTAGAGAATATGAGCCATTACAGTTTGAAAAAGACTTATCATATGAAGAAGTCCCTATTCAAATTATTGACAGGAAAGATCAAGTACTAAGGAATAAAGTGATACCTTTTGTTAAGGTAATCTGGAGAAACCACAATGCTGAAGAAGCTACATGGGAACTTGAAGATGTTATGATGAGAAATTATTCTCAGTTATTTGCTTGATCTTGTATAAGCATTCTGGGGACAGAATCCTGTTAAGGAGAGAAGAATGTAACGAATAAATTTATCGAGTCGTGATTCTGGGGACAGAATCCTGTTAAGGAGGGAATGATGTAACGATCGAGAAATTTTATAATTAAATTTAAATATTTATTAAATTTAATAAATATTTTAAATAATTTATTTATGGAGATAAATAAATAATTTATGAAATTATGGTGCAATAATTTAGTTAAGTATGTATGTTAACTAAATTAATGAATGGTAATTTTATTATTTGAAGATTTGATTTAATGAAATAATTAAATTAAATGAATTATTTGATATTTAAGAAAATAATTAAAAAAATAAAATGATTCTTTAGTTTAATTTAATAATTAAATTAAATGTGTAATCATTTGTCAAGTATAAAAATAATTATAATGAAAATTATAATTATAATTATGAAAACATAAATTAATTAAGTAAAAGTGTGATAAGTGGAACTATATAATATAAGGATTATAAAAATAAATTTAAAAGGGTTTTTTTTATGTGTAGCCAAACATGGCCTTGTGGCCTTTGGCATAATATAACCGATGAAGCCTTTGGGTTTTGCACCTGATGTTTGAGACGTGCGTAGTGGTTATATTAGTTTGTTTTTTTAACGCGTATTCTTCCTAAGGCTAAAGAACAGAGATTTTAGAGATGAAAGGAAAATAAAGTGTTAGAGGAATTAAGAGAGAATTCTCTGTAGTTTTGTCAAGAAGAATGAGAAGGATTGCTGAACCTTGTTATCATCATCTTGCAAGCAAAGTGTTAAGGTATAATCTATCCTAAATTCCAAATTCTTGCTTTGCAATATTTATTCTATGTGAATTAGAATTTTTGCTATAATAGGGTTGAGATGTTGATTATATATACATGTAATCTGATAATTGTCATACAAAGTGATGTTGAAGTAATCAAATTCGTGAAATTGGGTTTGAAGAAGAAAATTAAGGTAACAGTGTGTATGTGTGAAAATGTCTTAGTTGAGTCCAAAATTTTATGTTCAATCCTTGATAAAATCTGTAAATTAGTTGTAGATTGTGATAGTACATCAAAAATGAAAAAAAAAATGTAATTGGAATGGTGTCAATTGGTTAAGAAACAAAGATTTGGTGACTGAATTAGCCAAAAAGTATTGAAAATCAAGAAATTGGTAAAATATGATTTTTGATCATTAAAAGTTAATTATATATAATGTTTATGTTGGTAGAATTATGAAGTGCATGCTTGGTGATGTGTTACTAAATTCTAGTTGTTGAGGTTTGTTAATTTTTGTAGTAATTAGGAAAAAATTGGGTTTGGTATCATAACACGGGAAAGTTGCTACAGTTTCTATCTGCATACTAGCGCAACTCTGCCGGTACCAAAGGCAGAAACAGCGCAGCTGCGTCATGTTGGCTTTCTGAAATCGTGCACCAGCGCAAGCTGCACCGGTGCCAAGGCTTTGGGTAGTGCACAGCTGCGCCATGCCCTGAGCAGAGATAGTATGTTTTGATGAATTGCAGACTATAATATGAAGACTTAACCTAACCTTGTAGGCATGATAAAGATGTTAAACCATATCATAAGATAAACTAACATATGGTAATGTATGGTAATACCTAAAAGTGAAGATTTTAAATAATCACTTAACAAGTTATGTAATGAATGAAAATTGATGTTTGCAAGAGTTAGAGATGAATGATAAAGCTTATGTAAGACTCCGAATTTTATGAAATAAAAGTATTCAATTTTTTCTTATAATTGTTATTCAGTAAATGTCTAAATTTATAAAAAGTTAAAGTTAAGGGTGATATATGTAAACTTTTCAAAATAAGCAAGTGGTTATAAAATATTCATTATTGTCGAGAAATATTCATTTGGTTGTGGAATATTCTTGTTGTCGGGAAATATTCGTACGATGGTGCAACCATTTATGGGCCCCACAACGGAAAATGGTCGGATGAAGAAAATGGCAAGTTTGAGTTTTTATAAATAACGGCGTAATTGTTACCGTTAATACTGTTGGAATACCTGGTGTTTAAAATACAGTAATACACGTGGTTGCACAGTAGCACACAGTATTGCACAGTATTTTTGGATTATTGATTCTTACATAAGAAGGCACTACTCAATTATTGTTATAGTAATTACTGTTCAGTATTTTATTTTATTGATTCAATAATTGCTCCATTGATATTTTATATTATTGTTGTTTCAATAATTGTCATTGCACATTAGTTTTCATTATCAGATCAATAATTCATATTATTTGAATAATATTATTAGATAGCCGTTATTAGCAATAGTCCAAGGAAGTTCTGTCTAAGAAAGGAGTTTGGTCACCTAATTGCGCACCAGTAAGGAGAAATCCTTATCGAAAAGCCTCCTCTTTCCTGGGAACGACCTGGTTGTCATTATTGTGATTCTGTAATATTATTTATGAATAATTAATTATTAATTTATATTATAAAGAAATATTTATTTTATGTGAATATAAATGAAGGAATTAATGTTGAGGTGTTTTATCAGTATTTTGTCAGAATAGAGGTGTTGAAAATCATCCGTATATGAATTTTGGTCATTTTTCGTTGAGAATTTGGAAAAACTTTCTTTTACAAAATTGTAGAGAATTAAATTTCCTATGAAATGAACATAAAATTTGTATTTTTCTAATAAAAGAGCTATTTATTATGAATTATTGAAGTTTTAGAAATTAATATTTTTGATTAAAAACATGGGTGGGCCCCACTTTTGTTTTTGGTAGAAAAATGCTGAATTTGGCGGGCCCCACTGGTGGTGTGTTGAATTTGGTCAAGAAGGTATGCATAGGAAATTTTTAAAGAATATTAATATTTTATTAATTTAGTCTGCTTTGGTTTTCTGGTATTTTCCTATAAATAGGGTGCTTAGTTAGAATTGAATGTATTTTTGTGAGAATTTATCTATCTTAAGTGTTGCTATACATTGCAAGTTTCCTTCAGCATTATATTCGATATTTCAGCCAAAAAAACTATTATGTTGAGGTAAGGGATGTTATTTTTTTCGTAAATGATATTATTTCTTTCAATATCATTATACCGAAATATTGGTATGAATTTTATTATGAAATTTTTACCTTTTTATGTCGAGATTACTATTCACGTATACGGTACTATTCACGAATACAGTACTATTCACGAGTACTATTCATGAAGTATGATTTTTCTTGTGAAATTATTACCTTTTGTGTCGGGGTTACTATTCACATATACGACACTATTCACGTATACAGCACTATTCACGAATACGACACTATTCATAGAAAAATTAATTTTTCTTTTCGTTGCCCAAGTTGTCTATTATGGTTACTATCTTTGATTGTATCCATGTTTTGATCTTCATTCTTAAATTTTGCTCCACAATTATTTATTATAGAGTATTTTTGAACTTGGATAAATCGAAGTACGAATCCCTAATCTTTGTCATTTTATTTCACTGGATTCATTTTCTTTAAGAATTTTTCATCATCCTCCGTCCTAAATGGTGATATAACTGATTATCTTTGGCCTGTAGTGCAAAGATAAATGATTACCTGATGAATATGTTTGGCACGTATTGCAAAGATAGACAGGTGTTGAGATGAACATGACCAACTAATGAATATCGTTGGCCTGTAGTACAAAGATGAATATTTGATTCAAGATGTATATTGATTGATGTTGCAGGGATAAAATATTGATGATGGACTTTTAAATCATAGAATATAGTAGGCTTCGTTCTCTACTTAACTCTTCTAATGAATTGTTGTTTCTGCTGCAGTTGTTGATCAAAACCTTTTTGTCTATTATATTCTATCGGATTTTTTTCCCTATTAAGGACTAAGGATAATATGGTCTGCGTTATCTTAGTCATAATATCCTTGATTCTTTCTTATTATCATTATCATAATTATGTTAAAAGTTATCTTTGGCTCGTAGTGCAAAGATGAACTGTTGATTGATGAATATCTTTGGCCTGTAGTGCAAAGATGACTTGTTGTTGAATATCTTTGGCCTGTAGTGCAAAGATGAACTATTGATGAATATCTTTGGCCCGTAGTGCAAAGATGAATTTATTAGTATGATTATGAACAGGAACTGTGATTTGGTATAACCATGATCTTTGATGTTTCAGGTAAAGACATGTGATGATAATTATCTTCGTCTTGTGTGCAAAGAGCAATTTAGAACCACAATTATGATTATGAGTTATTAACATGATTGTGGACACGAACTATTGATTGATGTTACAGGGATAAAATAATATTTGTGGACTTTTAACATGGAGAAGATAATAGACTGTATTATCTATTTGACTCTTCTAATGGATTGCTCATTCCGCGGCAACTATGGTTGAAAAGTTTTATCATCTACCATATGTTCTAAATCTCTGATTGATTACTGACGAAGGCTATTGATAATTTAATTATCTTTAGTCATGATATTCTTTACTTGGCTAGTTGTGCTCATCCTTGTGCACATCCACTTGTTGGTTATATCTACTGGTCACTACCTATATAATCTTGAAGTTTGGTTGAAAAATAATTCTCAATTGGAGACAATAGAGATAATTATATGGCAAGAGAAGACACCATTGGAAAGAATATGATAGCAATCTTCTCATTTTTCTATGGGGTCTAATGGGTCAACCAAGGATAATTCTTGAGTCATATGATATCTTAGATGCATGTCCTCCCATGTACAAAGGGTTCCTTGAGCATTTTCCAATGATTTTAATTTCTAAAATAATTATTAATTGTACCTTTATGTGAGGTGCCATTGTAAGGTATCAATGTGAGGTGCTATCCAAGTAAACGGATGAGAGTTACAGTTGGTATCCACAGCATATGTGTGAGATCTCGAATTTTATGAAATGAAAGTACTCAATTTTCTTATAATTATTATGTTATTTAGTACATGGTTAAATTGATAAAGGTTGAAGTTAAGGATGATATTTGAAAATTTTGCAAAGTAAGTAAGTTGATATAAAATATTAGTTGTGTCGGAGAATATTCGATTGGTCAGGGAATATTCATTTTAACAGGAATATTCGTACGACAGTACAATCATTGGTGAACCCCACAACGAAGTATTGTCGTATTTAGAAAATGACAGAATTATCTTTTTATAAAAGTAATAGCGAAAGTTTTACCGTTAAAACTGTTGAACTACCCAGTAGTAAAAGTATAGTAATACGCGTGGTTGCATTGTAGCATACGGTATTAATTGTTGATGCTTACGTAAGAAGTCACTCAGTTATACTCAATTATTGGTACAGTAATTGTTGTATCATATCTCTACATATTATTGATTCAATTATTGTCACAGTATCATCTACATAATATTTTATATTATTAAATCAATAATTGAGACTGATAAAGTTGTTTATATTATTGTTTGTAATATTGACAATGTCTAGAAGTTCTGTCAAGGAGAGGTTTGGTCACCCAATTGCGCGCCAATAAGGAGAAATCCTTATCGCAAAGCCCCTTCTTTCCTGAGAACAACCTGGTTGTTAAATATTGTGAGTTATAATATTAATGATGAATAAGTTTGTGTTGATTAAAGATGAAATTGATAGTTCCATTGTGTTGGGATTATTAGTGTTAGTGGAAATCGACATTTATTTCGATAATAATTGATGTCTGGAAGTTATATTGACCAATCGGGTAATTAATAGAATAAATGAGCAATTAATTGGTATTAATTCACATGCTTATAACTATTTGTTCACATATGTGTACTATTGATTCACATTCTTGTACTATTAGGGGAGGTGGTACAAGATTGATAATACTTCCATGACTAAGTTAAAATGGAGGTATAGATGGAGGTATTATACAGGAATTCGTATTTTCACATTATAGAACTATTGATTCACATGATTGAATTATTGATTCACATGATATACTATTAGGGGAGGTGGTGCAAGTTTGATAATACTTGTAGGACTAAAATAAAAATAAAGTAAAAGATTAAGGTATTATACTATAATATTTTAAGCCCCAAAATGTGCAATTATTGAAACTATATTTTCCTATAAATAGAAGCTCATTCTTCCTTCATTCTCACCAATTCACTAACACTCACAAGAGCAATTATAGAGAGAGAAGCTATAGAGAGAGAATCTATAGGGAATAAGAAGAAGAGTAGTCTGCTACTTCACTACTCTAGTATCCAGTCTTCTTCTGAGGTAAGGGGTATTATTTATTTCATATTCTGAAGAGATATTATTTTTCGTATTTGTATGAATATTATTTTCGTTCAATATTCATAAGGAATATCATCTTTGTTCAATATTCGTAAGATATTATATTCGTTCAACAGTTGTAAGGAGTATTATTTATTTCATATTCTGAAGAGATATTATTTTTCGTATTCGTATGAATATTATTTTCGTTCAATATTCATAAAGAATATTATCTTCGTTCAATATTCGTAGGAATATTATCTTCGTTAAATATTCGTTGGAATATTATTTCTGTTCAAGGGATGTTATTTTTGTTTAATATTCGCTTGAAATAATATTTTCTTCCATACTCTATAGTATGTAAGTAATATTTTTTGTTTCAAATTTTGAATTCTATACTCATTTTGTTGAAGTTTTAGCTTCCATACTCCATGAAATTAGTAGAATATCCTTAATATTTGCGCTTCATCCAGTATCTTTACATGAAAATATTATTCTGAGCTTTGTTGATAATTATTGATCTTTTCATGACGGAATACTATTCATGAGTTACTATTTATGGGTTACTATTCACCCAGTTACTATTTATTCAAATATTATTCGCTCAGGTATTCGGGGCACTTTTCATGCCGGAGTACTATTCACGAGTTAATATTCACGGGTTACCATTCACCCAAATATTATTCACTCATGTATTTGGGGTACTTTTCATGTTGGATTACTATTCACGAGGTATTATTCCTGAAGTACTATTCACAGGGTACTATTCACGGGGTACAATTTACCCGAAAAATATATTTATGTTCTGTCCAAGTTATTTTTGCTACATAAATATTATTCTTGAATTTTACTCCACAAAGCAGTATCATGTTGACAATTTGGATATTTTTAAACTCTGGATAAATTTAAAGTCTTTAATATTTACCCTTGATTTCGTTTGATTAATGCTTATATCATTGTCATCATCCTTATGCTTATATTGTGATGAAAGTCATCTTTGGCTTACGTTCAAAGATGGACTGTTGATTATTGGTTTTACAGTTGTATATATTTGGCTTACGTGCAAAGATGAACTATTGATTGATGAGTATCATTAGCTTACGTGCATATATGAACTGTTGATTGGTATGATTATAACCAGGGATCATTCGGTATAATCATGACCCGTAATGTTATAAATGATGTGGTAAAAGTCCTCATTGGCCCGTAGTGCATTGATGGACAGTTGTTGGTATGATTACAACCAGGGATTATTCGGTATAATCATGACCATTGTTGAAAACATGAATATCCTTGGCCCGTAGTACATGGATAATTCGTAATCGTTATACTAATGAATATCCTTGGCCGTAGTGCAGGGTTGATTCGATGATGTGGATTATTTATTAAGCTGAGTTTCAGCGATAAAATATTGATAATACACTTTTAATTCGTAGAAGATAGTAGATGTCATGCTCTATTTGACTCTTCTAAAATACAGTTGTATGTCTTTGGCCTGTAGTGCAAAGATGAATTGTTAAAGAATATCTTTGGCCCGTAGTGCAAAGATGAATTTATTAGTATAATTATGAACAAGAATTATGATTTGGTATAACCATGATTTTTGATGTTTCAGGTAATGACATGTGATAAAAATTATCTTCGTCCAGGGTGCGAAGAGGAATTTAGAATCACAATTATGATTATGAGTTATTCACATGATTATGGATAGGAATTGTTGATTGATGTTACAGGGATAAAATATAGTTGGTCGAATTTTAACATGGAGAAGATAATAGACCTTATGGTCTATTTGAATCTTCTAATGGATTGCTCGTTCCGCTGCAACTATGGTTGAAAAGTTTTATCATCTACCATATGTTTTAAATCTCTGATTTATTACTGATGAAGGCTATTGATAATTTAATTATCTTTAGTCATGTAATCTTCTCATTTTTCTTTGGGCTCTATTGGAATCAACCAAGGATAATTCTCGAGTCATATGATATATTATAACTTAGATGCATGGCCTCCCATGTACGAAGGTTTCCTTGATCATTTTCCAAAGATTTTAATTTCTAAAATAGTTATTGATTGTACTTTTATGTAAAGTACCATTGTAAGGTTATGGTTTAGGCACCATGAGAGTTACATATATTTATATTAAAACTCACAGCTTATCTGTTGTCGTACTCTTCACGACAGTTCAACAGTTGTATAAATGAAGTTTATATTTAATTTCTGTAGTGTGATATCTGGCAACTCAGAATGGGTCGTGTGGACCTGTTTTGGGGGCGTCATAATATGTGTTGTCATATTTTGCACAACAGTTGGATTAATGAAGTGGTAGTTATTTTTGTACCACGTATTTGCCGACTTAGGCGTCACAGTTGGTATCAGAGCTTAGGGATATGGTCTCTGGTAGAGATCGGGGAATAGAACTAGGAGAGGAAGGATGAGTAAATACTTCGCTAGTTCGTCCTACCTAAGCTTTTTTGTTATTTAATTGGTCGGTCAGAATATAGGGATATTATGTGGCATGTCAATTTCTTTAATTAACCTTTGTTTTGAAGCTATATTCTAGAATGATCAATGGAAAAATCATGATGCAAAAGAGATGACCGGGGAGATAGAATCTAAAATGAAAGAAAGGTATTCTCAACTCTTTGAAATACCAGGTACGTAAATTTCAAGGACAAAATTTCATAAGAAAGGGAGATTGTAAGACCCCGAATTGTGCGTAGAAATTTTTTAAAGAATATTAATATTTTATTAATTTAGTCTATTTTGGCGTTCTAGCATTTTCCTATAAATATGGTGCATAGCTAGAATTGAACATTACACCAGAATCAGAAGTTTCTCTCTCTATAATATCGAGCGTATTTTTGTGAGTAATTAGCTATCTTAAGTGTTGTTATACAGTGCAAGTTTCCTTCAGCATTATATCCGATATTTCAGCCAGAAGTACTATTCTGTTGAGGTAAGGGATGTTATTTTTTTCGTATATTATTTCTTTCAATATCATTATACCGAAATATTGGTATGAATTTTATTATGAAATTTTTACCCTTTCATGTCAGGTTACTATTCAGGTATACAGCACTATTCACGTATATGGCACTATTCATGAATACGGCACTATTTACGAGTACTGTACTATTCACGAAGTATGATTTTTCTTGTGAAATTATTACCTTTTTGTGTCAGGATTACTATTCACATATACAACACTATTCATGTATACGGCACTATTCATAAATACATCATTATTCACAGAAAAAAATTAATTTTCTTTTCTTTGTCCAATTTGTCTATTATGATTACTATCTTTGATTGTATCCATGTTTATAGCTTCATTCTTAAATTTCGCTCAACAATTATTTATTATGGAGTATTTTTGAACTTGGATAAACCGAAGTACTAATCCCCTAATCTTTGACCTTTTATCTCACTGGGTTCATTTTCTTTAAGATATTTTTCATCATCATCAGTCCTAAATGGTGATATAACTAAATATCTTTGGCCTATAGTGCAAAGATAAATGATTACCTAATGAATATCTTTGGCGCGTATTGCAAAGATGGACAGGTGTTGAGATGAACATGACTAACTAATGAATATCTTTGGCTTGTAGTTCAAAGATTAAAATTTGATTCAAGATGTATATTGATTGATGTTGCAGGGATAAAATATTGATGATGGACTTTAAAATCAAAGAAGATAGTAGACTTCGTTCTCTACTTAACTCTTCTAATGAATTGTTGTTTTCGCTGCAGTTGTTGATCAAAAACTGGTTGTCTATTATATTCTATCGGATTTTTTTCCCTGTTGAGGACTAAGGATAATTTGTTCTGCATTATCTTAGTCATAATATTTTTGAGATTTCCCCTAAACAGTATGGAAATAATTTTATGAAAAATTTTAGATAAGTGTTTTGTATTTTATATGTCATTTAACCGTTGATTTTGATGAACCGAATAGGGTGAGGTGAATCCAACTTTAGAAAGGTGTTTTGCCACTATCATACAAGATGTCTAATGACATACAACTTCGTGTTATCATAAGATAGGGTTATTCACATCCACTTTCTAATTATATAAATGATCACTACCTATATAATCTTGGAGTTTGGTTGAAATATAATTCTCAATTGGAGACAATGGAGATAATTATATGGCAAGAGAAGACTCACCATTGGAAAGAACATGATAGCAATCTTCTTATTTTTCTTTAGGGTCTATTGGGTCAACCAAGGATAATTCTCGAGTCATATGATATCTTAGATGCATGGCCTCCCATGTACGAAGGGTTCCTTGAGCATTTTCCAAAGATTTTAATTTCTAAAACAGTTATTAACTGTATCTTTATGTAAGGTACCATTGTAAGGTATCAATATGAGGTGTTATCCAAGTAAAGGGATAAGAGTCACAGTTGGTATCCATAGCATATGTGTTATCGTATTTTGCATGACAGTTGGATTAATGAAGTGGTAGTTATTTTCTGTACCATGTATTTATTGACTCGGAATGGGTTGTGTGGACCTATTTTGGGGGCGTCACACTTTATATTAGGCGATAGTGAGATTTTAGATTCGTGAGAGTGGTTAACCAATATGGTTAGACATTAAGTTAAAGG